>BQNB010193504.1:0-11531 GCA_026074375.1 Tanacetum coccineum
AAACTAACATTAATTCTAAAATTAAAAACTAAAAGATTAAACTAAACTGATTTAAAAGATATAAATGACAAATATGCTTGCTAAGTGGCGTGAAATGTTCTTTAAGTGCGGGCTTAGGTTTAACGAATTAAATTTCTAAAAAAATTCAATAAATTAAATGACAAGTTAAGTAAAATGTTTTTTTTAAATAAATGACAATTATTTAAATTTCATTAAAAGTAAATGACAGTATGTAAATTGGAAAATTATAATGACTATTAATTTTTTAAACCATTTTTAAAACCGCACTTAAATTTCAAATCACTAATCACTTAGCAAACACAAGTAATTTACTTGCTACTCATAATGAAATTTAATTTAACAAACATGGCATTTAACGACAAAAATAAATCTACACTAAGCATGGCAAAAATCAAATACGCGAATATATTATGGAACGATAAAATAAAACTATTCTAAGTATTGAAAAGAGATTAGAAAATAGAACCCGAAATGAAGAACCGTAATGATATAAAACCACCAGATCTTACAAACATAAAAAACAAATAAGCTTATCACTTAAAAAACTTCTACTTCACTAATTAGCAAATAAAGGTGTCAACTTTATCTACTAATGACTTTCATAAAAACCATAAAAATCAAAACTTTATCTATTTATCAACCTTATAAGACCCTTAAGCTCCGGCCTTTGATGTAGAAGGATAGAATAAGAAATAAGACATGAAAAGTTAAGACAAAATAAGCTAATAAGATGAAAACTTTTTTAGAAAAATAAGCTATTTTGAAAACTAATTTTTGTAAAAATAAAACTAGATTAAATCTATAAAAAACTACTTTTGAAATAAAAACTAGAATAAGCTAAAAAGCTATCAAGGCTTTTTCGAAGAAAGGATGAAGAATATAAGCTTATAAATAAGCCACTTCTCAAATAAGCTACAAGTACCCTTCGAAATAAGCCCTAGCTTAATAAGCTATAAGAAAAACTAGTAAAGTTTAGAACTTTATGACTAAATAAGCTAAATAATAAGCTCTCGAAGATAAAGGTGCTCAAGACTTAATGAATAAGTCGAGTAGGAGACTCATGACACCCTTTTTAGCATTCGAATCGAGCTTAATCAAACAATAAGCACTTTTGAAAAAGTAAAGACAAGAAAAGAGAAAAAGATGAGATAAGCAAAAGCTATTTTAGAATTTATTCTAAAGACAATAAGCTAAAAGATGAAAACTTTAGATCTAAATCTACCCGAAACTAAGGTGTTCAATCAAGTGAACTCGGATCGGGTATGATTAAGGATTAGATCTATATAAAGAAAAAATAGATTAAAAAGCAACAAAACTTAATGCTAGAAATAAACTAAATTATAATCTATTATTTTAGATCAGAATCCACCAAAATAAAGGTGTTCAATCAAGTGAACTCGGATAGGGTATGATTAG
Source organism: Tanacetum coccineum (assembly GCA_026074375.1). NCBI lineage: Eukaryota > Viridiplantae > Streptophyta > Magnoliopsida > Asterales > Asteraceae > Tanacetum > Tanacetum coccineum. The sequence continues at coordinate 1,438 of BQNB010193504.1, forward strand.
GATATAGTTCTATTAAAGAATAAAATAAGCTTGATAAAAACTAAGAAATCAAAAAATTAAGCTAAAGATAAGTCACTACGAAAAGCTCTAAATCTAAAACGGATATAAAAATAAGCTAGTCTAAATAAGTATGGAAGTAGTTATTTGGGATTATGAGTTAAGAGCTGATCAAAAAAAATAGCTTTTCAGCTTGAGCTATTTGAATTAGCAAAGAAAAGAACGTAGTAGAAGAGAATAAGCATAAAAAAGAAAATAAACTTTAAGAAATAATAGCATTTCATAAAAAAAAACCTTAAATATCTTCTTTAATAATCTCAAATCTTCACTACATAAGCTAATATAAGCTATAAAAGCTTTGACAATAAGCTCAAAATTATACTACACTACTCTTAAATCTACAACTACTACTATTTTGAAAATAAACTAATTCTAACACTAACTAACTCCAAATGCTGCTGATGCATGTGATATATATAGCCCAAAGTAGGTGGGGGTATTTTCATCCTTTTAGGTCATCCACCACTCAAATTGCTAGATCTGAGGGTATTTTGGTCTTTTTGCCTTTTACCAACCGCCTAATTATTGCCCATGATTGGCACGGATTCACGCACTCTAACCTCGTACTAACACACGCCTCCTCGGACTGACACACGCCAGATGCCACGTGTCACGCTTTGATTGGCCAGCCGCCACCTAGAACAGTACCTCGTACCTCGGACTAACCACTCTGCCTCCCACCTGTACTCGTACTGAATGTTAGTCTGCATCTCATACTTGCCTGCAATTGACTTTCAATCATTTAGAAGGCCACGTGTCTGTCACCAGGAGTGGTGCCACGTGGCGTAAGTACTGTTCCGTCACCGTCCGGTCAGCCGCCGCCGGACGATCGGTCAACGGTGGTCAATGGCAGCAGTCAACGGTGGTCAACGGCGGTGGACCACCGCCCAACGGCGGTGGTCAATGGTGGCGAACCACCGTTGACAACCGCGGGACCACCGGTTAACGGTGGTTGACTTCCAGTCAACCGGCGGGTCACGGCCGGGTCATGTCAGGTATTGGGCCAGGTCAAGTCGGTTCTTAGGCCGGGTCTGGATCGGGTCGGGTCTGGGTCCGCCGCGTGGCATGCCACGTGGTGCCACGTGTCAGCTGACGTGGCGTGGAGGGGATTATATCCCTCCTGCATGAATCGAACCATCGTCCTTCTTGTTTGAGTTCAAGGAAAACCACAAGACTAACTGCGCTAGACAGTGGTCTTGTTATATATATACATAATTATTTACTTACCCCTTATTTGGCCAAGTTTATTTATACTAGCATTAAAGGTTCAAACAGGGACAAAAAAGGTTCAAAATAAAAAGGTTCAAATATGAAAGGCCGGTACCGTTGGACTCGTAATTTCGTGCTCTTTCAATGGTGTGATCGAGGAAAATTAACGACTTTAGTGTTTCGACCTGATAACGTGAAAAGTCATCGAAGTCACCCGAAAATTACCGTTTTTGCTTTGTTTTCAATCCTTTGTACCTATAAGACATAAAAACACAATACAAACATATTTGTAACATATTTATCCATATTTTAGTGTTTTAGTCCGTTTATTAGCATTTTCCGGGGTACAAATGATGTGTGGTTTAGCACATATCAAAATCCCCCCACACAAAATGCCTTGTGTCCGCAGCAATGTAAATAAAACAGTCGGAAATAAATAATTTTATCCCCCTTTAACTTATGACCCCTCATAATCAAACAAGAACAGAAAAGGTCCATTAAGAAGGTTCAAAAATCATTTAATTCGCAAACACCCCCATTTTAACCATTTATTTAATAATAATAGATAAAAACTAAGGTAAAAATTTATAAAATTTCTTTAACAAGGCTTTAAGAACGGAAGTTCGTCATCCTTGACTTTTCATAATCCCCAAACTAAGCTTAAAACGAAATCACAGTCAAATATAAGATTAGATGCTAACACTACTCATAAATGCTAATTGTGTACGCATAGCTACTTTTTGCTCCCTTATTCCTAAATCCTCTAAGGATTTTATTATTATTATTGTTGTTGACAAATAAATTATGTCCTTATTAATATAAAGTAAACTCGGTTTAGACCATAATGTGAAATCCTTTCCTAAAGAGACGATATGGTGAGAATAAAGTCCACATTAAGGTTCTAATTTCGCATGATTTAGGGGTTATCCTTTTTATTTCATCTGAAACAACTCAACTACGAGTCCAGAGACGGAAGCTTTATTTAGATAACCCAGGAGTCGAAATTTGGCTTTATTATTATTATTGCATCATTATTATCCCCCCGGTACTTTAAACAACTGCCACATCGGTATGCGAGCCGACCATGGTCCAGGAGTCTTATTTTGACCAGGAGATCCTCGACCTTTTTGAAAACTGCCACATCGGTATGCGAGCCGACCATGGTCCAGCCTTTTTTGAAGGGCTTCAACATCAGATTTAGCCGCAAATGGGCAGCAAACTTTTATCAGTCTCGGATTATTACTATGTGCCTTATTTAAAGACTGCCACATCGGTTGTGAGCCGGCAAGAGGCAGTAAACTTTTATCATCCCACATTATTATTATTATTATTATTACATCCACCCTTTAAACGACTACCACATCGGTTGTGAAGCCGCAAATAGGTAAGTTGTCTATATCCCGGTCTTGGTTTATTACATAACTATTATTATTATAGCCAAATTTTTAAGTCCTGTGGTCTTTTAACACTAACTAGACAAAGGTATCGAACCTTAGGAATCGTAGCCTATTACCCCACAACCTGGCAAAAACCTCGTGTGTACCTTAATTTCACCAGAAGGTGAATCTCTACAAGTGATCTAAACTACGAATCGCAAAACCAAAGCAACTTATTTATTCAAAACCAATTATATAATGTTTATTAAGCTGTGTGATCAAAAAGTCCAATTAACCTCTATGAGCTCAAATATATCCAACTACTCTATCTTAGCATCTAACTTATATATAACTCTAATCATTATTTTGTTCTTTGGCAAAATCTTAAAGTTAAGCTAAGCGCTTAGTCCCTCAAAACTAAGGGAAAGCCTAGAGTTAAAAACTCAGTCAAGTCAGAAAGCTACCTAGTTCTATTACGGCCACTTATTTCCTATATTTTTATTTTCAAATCATTCATTTTTTTTTTCATGCATTTTTTTTATTTATTTATTAATTAATATATATATAATATATATAATGTATAATATATAAAATAGTCAACTAAAACAATAAAATTTTTAAAATTTTGGTCAAAAACAGCGGGTTGCGCGGGAACACATACAGGCACAGGTAAGATCATATTTCAGCAGAAATCCCCCCCACACTTAGAATGGAACATTGGCCTCAATGTCAAATATGTCAGTTTAGATACAAAAAAAAAAATTACCCCTCACACCTTAGTGAACGAAAAGTGCAAAAGCAAATAAAATTTTTCCAAGTGTTAAAGGTGGAAACGAAATATAATCTGATATATCTCTTATATAATAATAATACATATATATAGTATATAGTAAAATAGAATATTCTATATAAAAATATATAGAGATCAGGATTGAGGATTCCAAAAAAGTCAAAGATCGAAGACCGGATGATTTGGAGGATTGTAAAACAAACACGGGTTTCATGATCTTAAGGAATCCTGCAAAAACGGTACCACACACCAAAGAAAGAAGCACGCCCCACACTTAGGCTATAAAATCGCACACTCATTTATTAAGAAAATAGAAAAAAGAAAAGGCACGGGTTGCCTCCCGAGAAGCACTTGTTTTTTGGTGCGAGTCTCTAGCTTTACTCTCCCCATATCAATCGTGATAATAGGACGAACATGTGAAGAGAAAAATCACCATCGGACTTTCTTTCAACAATGGTTAATAAACATTGAACACATGAAAAAAAAAAAAAAAAAAGTTTCACTCCGAATATATACCACCGGCTCAATAGAATAGCAACATAAAAACAGAGATGCCGCGGGATCAAAAATAGTAACTTCACTCTCAGATGAGAGAAGAAGAAAAGAATCCATAGAATAAGTGAGATAAGGAAGAAAGATTCGGATAACAAATGTGAGGGAAAGATAATGGCGATCCTCAAAGGGTAATCTCACATATGTTGAAGAAAATTTTTTCTCATGAATGCCGGGGTCGAAAACTTTGACCATACTCTTTAAATCTTCATTATCAGGTTTATCCTTTAAGTTCTTCGGGTCATGATCTAAAAATAAATCATGAGGGAGATTAGGGATAGTGTCATTTATAAGCAAACTTTCAAGATAGATGATGTCTCTCTCCGAATCATGATAACCGTTCTCAATATCCGTTGAAATATCCATATCTAGAAAAGCATCGATCTTATTAATTTCGCCTCCTGGGTCGAAACATTCATCCTCATTAAAATAGGAAAGAGGCGTGACAAGCAAAGCCTGCTCATCAAGGTTAGAAACATAAGAGTTCTTACTCTCGATGTTCTTTGACACCTCATCAAAAAGAGGATTTACATCTCTAGTGTTATATTTGTCATCGAATTCGAAAAGAGGGTTCGAATAAATGGTAACATTATCTTCCGAAACGTCCTCATCGAATAGTGACTCATAATCACTAGAGGTAAAATCATCATTTGAATTGAAGAGAGGGTTAGAGAATGTCACGGATTTTTCCTCAGGAATGTTAATGGGAGAGAAATCATTACACAAAGGTAAATCACAATCACTATCACTCCCGAATGTATCCTCGGACTCACTTAGGATTGGAACAAGGTTCTCAACACTAGATTTTATTACTTCGTCTGATTCTATTTCTGGAATAGTGTATTAAGATGCTCATTCATCCTCCATTATGAAGAGTCCGTAATTGGTAAAGATTCGTTTTTGATTTCAACTGACAGGAGGAAAGTCTCAGAAATAATATCTCTCAAAGGAATAGAACTTTCCTCGTCATCGACATCCATAGTAAAATAGGGTAGCTTCCAATATAGAGAAAACTAACTTTAGTTGTCTTGCTCTTGACTTGTATAGATGAATTCCATTAAGAATTTGCAAATCATTAATAAGTTTGAGTAGCAATTCTTGTATATTCTCTGGTTGATTTTGCTCTTCATACACAGCTTGCTTAATTTTAAGAAATCTCTCCTCAGCTAGCAATAAAACCATACTCTTTTCTTTAGGAGGTATTTGGTCATACTTCTTTAAAAATGCTTGTATAGCTTCCATTAGATTTTTTCTAGCTTGCAACATTTTCGTACTCGTTTCTTGAGGGGGTTGATGAACGACGGAATATTGCGAGGGTTGGAATTGGTCAAAACCGAAAGAATTAGAATTATAGCAAGGTTAGAGTCATATAAATTTTGATTCACATTGGTTACCCTAAAAATTCTCATGAGGACCCTCACATTTTTGTCACAACAAAGATATTGGTTGTCATGTAACTCTGGATTAGGTGTGGGTAAAGATTATCACTATAGTTTTGATTGTAGTACGGTTCCGGCTCATAGACAAGCGAGAATCGTGGTAGACAATCAGAACCGTAGTGATGATCGTTTCCACATAACTCACAAGAGTATGTCTAGGGCTGTGGTGGTGGTATGTGATAATGTTTGATAAACATTGTAGAGAATATGAATTGGTTCATAAGTGAATGAATTTTAGTTTTTTCGAATTACAATCCTAAACAAGGTACCCACCTCTAAATTTATTAAATCCACACCGCTCATCGCAAGTACAATATCGACAAGGTAGATCATCTAAAGGATTTTCGCAGCTGAAACAACTACGTTGGTTATATGAAGACATGTCGAAGAATTAAACGGATAAGAGGATAAAGAAGATAAGACTTAAACGATATAAGAGGATAAAAGAGACTATTATTATTATTTTTATAAAGATAATAATAATTAAAATAAAAATATTTTTGGTATTTTTTAATATTTATAAAAAGAAAAGGAAAAATAAAAATAAAATAAGAAGAAAAATATTTTTGGAATTTTATATTTTTAATAAGTACGAAAATAAACTTTCCGAAGAAAGGATCTTCAAGGCACTAACTTCAAACACCACGTGTAGATCGTACACCTCTCCCCGGCAGCGGCGCCAAAAACTTGATTTCGAGTATAATAGTATATATAAAATATATAACTAAATATATATATGTTATACCAAATAGTAATAATATATTAGATTAATCGCCGTTGATATAAAAACTTGCTTGAGGACAAACAATATTTTATCTCCCGGATGTCGTATCCGAGAGAGATGAATTTGAAATTCACGAAGTATTTTGTTCGATTCTGTTGAAAATATGATATTTTAATTTAGGAATTAAACCTAAAAATTTAATATAAATAAACTATATAAAAACTAGATAGACAAATATCATCAAATAAACAAAGAACAAAATATTATAAAAGATAGCTTGCTAAGTGGTAATTGATTGAGATCCTTAATGTGAATTAAACATACAAATAAGTCCTATCTTATGAACACAATATCATACTAACAAATTATCTTCTCACAACGTTGGCTTATATTGAAAACAACTTTTATCAAGATATCGATTGCTAAATTAATGCCTAATTAGTCTTACGGCTTTTGCCCGCTCGAATAACCAAAAACATAATGAAGTAATATAAACAATTACAATCAATATTTTTCTCTTTTTTATATATCACCCTTAATTCACTAGCAGCTTTAACAACTTATACAAGCATATGAGAAAATCTACTCGCTAAACATGGCAACTAAACGAACAATAATAAGCATAACAATAATAACAAACATATTAAGCTAATTAAGCTAAACCTACAAATTAATAAAAAAGGAAAAGGAGGAAGAACCCGATTGAAGAAAATGGAGACGAATACAAACCACCCAATCTAGTAAACTTAATTAAACACTAAAGTTTATAACTTTATTAGATTTTAAATAATAAAATAGCTAAATAAATTTTGAGTTTTATTTCACTAATTAGCTAAGTAAAAACTTAAAAAGCTTAAAAATTTAGTAGTAAAATAAGCTTAAAAGACCCATAAGCTCCTCGCCTAAGAGTTGGATAGATATCATCAACATTAAAATAAACAAGGGTTAAAATGAATAAGATAATAATAAGTTACTAAGACAAAATTAGCTAGTTTTTATTCTAAAGATAATAAGCTATTAAAAAGATGAAAACTTTAGATTTAAATCTACCCGAAACTAAGGTGTTCAATCAAGTAAACTCGGATCGGGTATAATTAAGGATTTAGATCTAAGAAAAATAAGCTAGATTAAAAAGCAATAAACCTTATGCTAAAAATAAGCTAAAAATAATAGATCCAAATCCACCCGAAACTAAGTTGTTCAATCAAGTGAACTCGAATCGGGTATGATTAAGGATTAAATCTAGAAAAAATAAGCTTGAATAAAAATAAGCAATCTAAAATAAGCTCACTCGAAAAGCTCTAAACAAACATAAATATAAAATAAACTTAGATGAAATAAGCTACTAAGGAGCTTATTAGAATATAAGCTTAAGAGATCGGATCCAAAAATAAGCTATAAGCATGAGCTTATTTGGAAATAAGCAAAAGAAGAGAAAGAGTAGAAGAATAAGCATAAAAAGAAAATAAGCATTAAGAAATAATAAGCATTAAATAAAAACCAACCTTAAACATCTTCATTAATAAGCTCAAAATCTTAATTACAATAAGCTATAAAAGCTTTTACAATAATAAGCTAAACTATTCTACTCCTAAAACTACACTACAACTACTATGTGAAAATACCTACTAAATCTAACACTCCAAATGAATTCCCTGCGTCTGTATTTATAATCACCAAGTGGGAGGGGCATTTTCGTCCTTTCAGGTATCCCACCAATCACTGCACCAGATCTAAGGGTATAATTGTCTTTTGGCTCGGAGGAGCGTGTCTACGAAATTTCTAGGAAGTTGCCATACATGCCAATCATTGCCAGCTTGTAAGATACCCGATCCACCAATGAGCTTGTGCCACGCGTTCCTCTATAATTCTCCTCGTACCTGCAATACTATGAACAACACCTCGTACCCAATGATTAGATGACCACGTGGCAGCCTCTGATTGGCCAGCCGCCATGACGTGGCAAGCCACATGGCATCCACGTGTCAAGTCAACGTCGGTCAACGCCCGATCAATGACCGTCAACGCCGGTTAAACAACGGTCAACCACCGGTCAACGGTGGTCAATGGAGGCGGTCAATGGTGGCCAGCGACGGCCAACGGTGGCAGCGACGGTCAACGGTGGCGGTCAACGACGGTCAACGGTGGCGGTCACCGCCGGACCACCGGTCAACCACCGCCGGACCACCGGTCAACGGTGGTTGACCGCCAGTCAACAGCCGGGTCTGGTCGGGTTGTGGGCTGGGTCTGGTCGGGTCGTGGGCCTGGTCAGGTCGGGTCATGGGCCGGGTCAGGATCGGGTCGGCCATGTGTCAGCTGCCACGTCAGCAGGTGGGACCTACTAGCTGACATGGCAAGCCACGTGGCGCTGACGTAGATATGAGCGGATAATACCCTCAGCAGATTCGAACACGGGACATCTTGGGTAGAAACCAATGACTCTAGCCGTTGGGCTAGAGCATGGTTCTAGTTATTATATGCCAAATTTATTATATAACCCTTAATTAATATGGACCAGGTTTATTATTACTAAAGGTTCAAACAGGGACGAAAAAGGTTCAAAATAAAAAGGTTCACATATGAAAGGCCGATACCGTTGGACTCGTAATTTCGTGCTCTTTCCAATGGTGTGATCGAGGAATATTAACGACTTCGTCAGAGCCTCGATAAACGTAAAAACGTCGTCGAAAGTCACCCGAAAATTACCGTTTTTGCTTTGTTTTCAATCCTTTGTACCTGTAAGACATAAAAACACAATACAAACATATTTTGTAACATAATTACTCATATTTTAGTGTTTTAGTCCGTTTATTAGCATTTTCCGGGGTACAAATGAAAGTGGTGTTTTAACACACATCAAAATTACAAAAACATTGATGATAGATATAATACGTATTATATTAAAAGTATAAAAGAAATTTATTAAAAATCCTTGAGGGACAGAAAGATTTAAAGTAAAAAATCTCTACACAAAAATAACCACAAACAAACACAACAAACGACACACGTTTAAACCGGTAAGTGAATACAGGTCGTTTTTCTCCCAAAACATCATGAAATTGAGACCAGTCGTTTGTTATTTTGGAACAATGAAACTTGTATTGGTTCAAAACTTTTGATAATTTTATAAATCTACAATTAAAAACAATTTAAACAAGCAAGAAAAATTAACGACTAAACAATTAAATTCAAATAACGGTAATTAAAGAAAACGTGATAAATAAGCAACTGAACTAAATTAATCCCTAAATGATTATCTAAACCTTTTCTAATCCTAAATGACTATTTAAAAAGAAAATGCTAAGGAAATTCTAAAACGAGAGTGATTAAAGCTTAAAAACGAAGAAAACGAGAACGGGGATCGAATCCCGTTCTTTAAAAAAGTGAATTTTCAAAATATTAACCACACGGAAGTAAAATTCAACCTAAGCCTAGAATATGATAAAGGAAAATTTTATAAAAAAGAATTCTATATTTTTGATCATTTTTCTATTTTTTATGATTTTTTAAAGTTTTTAACAAAATTAATTCATGAAAATTATAAAACTTTAAGCTAAAAATCCTAGAAAATTTCTAAAAGTAGCTAATGATAAGAAGAATGCAGGAAAAATATAAAATCCTAAAGTGCTAAACTAAATAAGCCGGGGAAAATCTATTAAGCACTCGAAGTGCTTATTATAACTAAACTCAAAAACGTCTTTAAAAAATAAAAGACGCACCTTAGGACGTAAAAGTCCCAAGGGCGCAGTGGTTAGTGGTGTGTTGTGTTGTGTGTTATGAAAGGTTGAGGAGGGTAGAGGTCCAAGGTTCGAGCCTTGCTCACCCTGGATTTCCCCTCTTCCTTTTTTATTTTTTTACAAAAACTTTAAAAAAGCAAAGTTATAAAACAGCTTATAAGGAACATTTTTTATAAAAGAAATTTTTTTGTGAAAACTTATGAATAAGCT
>BQNB010193505.1:0-11531 GCA_026074375.1 Tanacetum coccineum
TATATGTACATATATATATATATATGTACATATATACATATATATACATATATATATACATATATATATATATACACACATATATACATATATATATATATATATATGTAGTTGGGGTAAAATAAAAAGGATCTTATAATAAAAAGGGTAGGAAGCTATCAGATTGCGCCATGTGTCTCCTCCTCACCCCTTTTTTTATAACTGCAAGGGTATTATCGACATTTTACCATTAGGGTATATAAAGTCATTTTTTATTTTTATTTTCTCTTTTTTCCTAACCAAACACACAGTGTTTTCGACTTCTCAGTCAAAAAACCGTTTATATAAAATTACTTTTTCAAGTTTTTATTTGAAATCTTTAATTCATTTCTCGAAATTAATATAGTATAATATCTCATTTACAATTGATAATTAAACCAATAAATATAATCTTTTAATGACACTATAAATCGTTGATAGCTTTTAATTAGCTTTAGCTTTGAAATAGTTTTTTATGCTGAAGAAATTGTTACCGAATTGATTACCATTATTCTATACGCTATATAAGTATTACGAAAAGAGTTAAAATTTATAACTTGATTAAGTATATCAATCGATGTATCAATTTTCCACTTGTATAACCTCTCTAAAAACTCTTAGTTTCAAAAAAATCTATAATGTTAATACCTAAACAATTGTTATAAAATGGCTTGAAGACCTTTTAAGGTTCAAACAACTAGATTTTTAGCTTATCATTATCTATGTATTTTAAACTTTCAATATCAAATAGTAAACTAAAGATACTTTAATCTAAATTTATCAAATTTACTTTCTAGTGATGAAATATCAAGAAATAATCGGTTTGAAAGTTCTCTTCACCGGTTTTTATAGTTTCATTGTCAATATCATCATCATATTTTCTATTTCTACAAATAACTCGTTTTTCTTTAGAATTTATGTTCCACATTCGTTTCTCTTTAGCATTTTCTTTAGCAGGAACTAAACCATTCTTAAAAGCAACTTGTGATTGAAGAATGATACATGAGTAGATAACAGAAAGCTATAGAGTGAAAATATGTTTGTGGGTGTGAAAAACAATTGTCGATTCGTCAATGTAAATGAATATTATCACACGACTTAATTTAACTATTGCTTATTTTTCATGCAAAATATGGGCCTTTTATATACTTAATATATTCGGGCTAACTTCTACAACTCGTAGACTAAAAAAAATGAAAAGTAGAAACAAAGAAAGTCCAAAGACTTTGATTATTTCACATTTATCAGCTAATTGGGGCTTTAATTAATCGGATTTTTTAAAGATCGAGGCAAAAAACTAGTGACTAACTTTTTATATATACAAAGTTTTACAAAATCCGAGGCCTTAAAAAATTGGAGGCCTAAAGCCCTAGCTTTACTTGCTTTACCCTTGAGCCACGACTGGTTCCATTTATGGTACATGGTTTAAGGATTTTCTTCAACCACATCATCAAAATCATTGTTTCATCTACGTTTTCGTCATTTGCTCGGAAGGCAAATGAGGATTCTGGCTTTCTAAAATGGGGCTCATTTTTATAACTCGATTAATTGGTTTGAAAATCATTTTGTGTAAAATCGAAAGATAAACCATTGTTGAACAAAGACGTACAACTAATACTATTATTCCAAAGAGATCAGTTTATGTCTTGATAATATGGGCCGTTGTTTTCAAAAGTGGTCGGTTCAAAAAAGTTAAAGAACTTGTTTTTTTTGATTGTTTTGTAGTTGAGAAACAAACAAATGTGCATATTTATCTTTGGAATTACAAGCACAGTCAACAAAAAAATGTACCTCATCGCCGTCTGTGATATCAACAGTATAGTAAAATGACGAGAGCTTAAAGGATAAATTTATTTGAGAATTTGATTCCAAATTAAATTTCTTCATCATCATTTCATTTAAGCTTGAGTACGTCAAATCTTCTGACATTATGGCACCTCGTTGCGTTTCATTATAATGAATTAAGCACTTGAAGTTTCTTATATTTGACGGCATATTTATTTTTATGATTCAGTTTAGGATGTTATCACTGCATGTTGGTTTCATAATATATATATACTGAAGAGTCATAATATAAAGTAAAAGAATTGTCATTATTTTTCATTGATTACGTTAATTTAAAAGTGATCAAGACCATGTCATAGAATTGTCTAGTCAATGTTTCTTAAAGAAAAAATGTATTCCATAGATCACGTGAAGTTAATAGTGATCAAGTCCGGTTAGAATTATTTTATAGATCGCGTAAAGTTAATAGTGATCAAGTCCATGTCATAGACTTGTCTAGTCAATGTTTTTTAACAGTATATGTAATGTCAGAATTATTTTATAGATCGCGTGAAGTTAATATTGATCAAGTCCATGTCATAGACCTGCCTAGTTAATGTTTTTTAACAATATATGTAATGTCATAATTATTTTATAGATCACGTGAAGTTAATAGTGATCAAGTCCATGTCATAGACATGTCTAGTCAATGTTTTTTAACATTATCTGTAATGTACAAATAATGTGAATATGATGTATACTATGTTATTGTTGTATTTATACCCAGTAAAATAGCATAGAGCCATAACCATTAAAAATTTTAAACAATGTCAGACAACATACCATTTGATCTTCAATTGGCTATCATGAATAGACTCCAGTGAAATCTTTACTTCAATTTCGTACCGTTTCAAAGTCATGAAAGTATTCCATAGACTGTTCCGACTTTATTCGTAATTATGGTTTTCGTGAGAACAATAATTGTTGTTTATATTTAACCTTTAAGCAAAATATTGAAGGTTTTATATGCTCGATAGATGATAATTTAGCACTGTCACATGTAGTTTCTAATTTAATTTTTTTTTCTCTCTTACACCAGTTGCTACATCTGAAGGTGTATGGTGTTTTTCATATGGGAAAAACTCAATGCTATTTATTTGGAACCCATCACTTAAAAAATCGGTTCGTATATTAGTCCTCAATTACACGTTTGTACCTGACTCACCCAAAAGGTTATTTGGTTTTGGTGTCCATCCTGTCACTCTAGACCCAACACTTTTAAATATAAATTGTCCTTATTATGGTCAAGGTCCATGGCATGTGTCAGTGTTTATATTAAGCTCGAGAACTTTGTATAAACTTAAGAGTTACTGTTTGCCACGTGAATCTATAAGAATTAAATGGTCGGGTCAAGCAGTTGTTGGTGGTAAAATCTTCTGGGTTGGTTCAGAGAAGTTTTATAGTGATGATGGTATTTCATACAAAATTTACATGTTAGTTTCATTTGATTTGATTACTCACCAATTTCAGGTTATAGACATGCCTAAACAAATGCTAGTCGGGGAATTTTTACCTCCATACTATATTTCCTAGCTTGGAGACTCTATTATAATATCTGGCAGTTTTAATTTTGGTGACTTTTGTATTATATATGCAAGGGAGCTAGAAGTTGATGATAGTGAGGTTTTATTGTACAGACAACTATTCACCATTCCATACTCAGCAGAGCATGAGCTCAAATTAATTGGATTTACTAAAGATAAGCAACCAATAGTTAAAGCTTTGTTCCTCCAACAATTGCATCAGTCACTACAAGTGTTCAATCCAAGCTTTCAAATTTTTCAAAACATTAGTGTCGAAGCAAACCATGGTTTATTTTTCATTGGCCAATACAAAGAATCACTAATGCTTGTTAATAAACAAAGCAATGAAATAATATTTTAGGTTTTGTCGTTGATGTTATTATTTTATACATATCATGTTATAACCGTGTAAGTCTTTTTTAATAATAAATTTAAAGTATTTGCATGTTTAGTATTGTGTGTTTCTATTCACTTTTATATATAATGTTATTATTGACTTGATTGTTTTAATAGTTGGCATGTGCTTGTCATTATAGTTCCTTTAGATATACCCTACGTTGATACCCAATTCACACACTCTTATTTTCAACATCATAATCCTCTAATATTTTCTTTCTTACTTGTTTACAATGTCCGACTACATACCCTTTTTATATCCAAATCAAAATCATGAAAAAAAACATGTTAAGAGTTTACTCAAGTTCCGTATGTGTCAAAGTCATGGAAGTATACAATAGACAGTGACATCTTCGGCCGTGAATACGGTTCTCGTCAATGTGAAATGTGTTTTTTACTTTAAAGTATAATGTGGGTAACGAACGTTTTATGTGTTCTGCAGATGGACAAATGTCCTTAAGTTTGCTAAATATAAATTTTCCACAAACATATCTAACACCAATTACCACTTGTGAGGAGGTATGGTGTTTTTCATTTGGTTGTCATATAGGGGCGATTCTTTAGAACCCATGTATAAAAAAAATTCTGGAATTGAAGTCCCTTTCATGCCCAATAGGCCAGCAATTGAAAAAATTATTTGGGGTTTCAGTGTCCGTCCTGACACGTTAGACCCAACAATACTTAATATTTCTAATACTCTCTCAAAACGCTTGACTATCACCATTCACTATTGGGTTTGATTTTGAACAGAAGCAGGACATTAACCAACATGTGACGACTTCACAATCTGAGAAGTTAGGTTGTTGAGGGACATCTATACCCAAACCATCATTGTATGCAAATTCAAAATAATGAGGTCCTCTAGTTTCATTGAAACAACCACGCTCTTGCAAAATGTTATTAATCAAGGGTGTACAAAGTTTAATTAGTTCTGATAACAAATTCTTTGTCCCCTCGGCTAACGCATGGAGCGAACCACAATAAAAAAAGATTAAGTAGGTAAGCGAATTACACAGTGACGCGCAATGATTTACCAGGCAACATGAATGGCATAAATACCTTTTTTTGTCAAACGTAAATAAAATAATTAATATGCTAATCGTAAATTATTTAATGCTAATCATACATAAAATGTATTAAATTTTTTAAAACAAATAAGTACCCAGTAACATCATTCCACGCTGGATACGGACGCGTTGTACCATCCAGTGTTCCAATAATGTGTTGGTCCGTCTCTATCATAAAACGATGATTTTCCGGATGTATACTTACCGTACCCGTTTTGGCCACAGCCCACGGGGCATTTTCAGGCCACAGTCCACTTGCCGTTGGTATGGCGGGTTTTGATGGTAATTGTTGCTTTGGTTCTGTTTGTGATTTTCTTCTTGCTTATTATGGTGACCGAAACAAAGCTTTACTTGGCATGCAAATTGCAACAGAGAGAAAATATTAATCGTCTGGAGAGCTTATTGCATCGTCGGCCAAATTTAAATTTGTATCTGAGAAATCGCAACGGAGATTGATTAAGTTAATATATATTTCCCTTCTCTTATAAGTTTATCAGTTTATATATTGCATGTTATATTATATTAGTGTTAATTTTATTAATTAATGTATTAGTTTTTTTAACATATTTGAATTTTCTCAAGCGTGGTTAACATATATATTATATATTTTAATTTGAGTGTGCGGTAAGCGTGTTAGCTTTGACAATTGTGTTAAATTCAGAGTATGCTGTTAATTTTTATATGTTGTGTTTGGTTGATAATGGAGTTATTGGTTGATCATCGCTTAGGAATATTTTAGTGTTTGAGATAGAGTGTAACAATTGTGTCAAGAAGGAATGTTCCTATATCACTATTAGAATTTCAACTTTGTAGTTGCAATAGATGTTTGGGTTTCGTTTAATTAGTTTTGTGCTTGCAATTTTTTGTAACTTGAAAGTCTACTTTGTAACTATTTTATCTCTACAACTTTTGTTGAATCACGAATATTCAAGTTAGCTGAAAAATCGTATTAAGAGAAAGTGATATGATGTGTGGTCCATAGATGATCTCTTGTATATTAAGTTCAAAAATATATATAGGGTTGTACTTCATTGGATACTTGCATCATTCACATGCCAAGTTTACTATGGAGTATATACTTTCATGCCAAGTTTACTATATATTTCTAACAAAAACAAAAAAGAAAAGAAGTTACTACTTTCATGTATGGTTCTTTCGAATCTGGTACATAATATTGTGAATTGTCCTTTCAAGTATGAGCGTCATTATTTTAATTTCTAATAGGTAACGTACTTTTTGCCATCTTCTCTTTAGGGTTTCTTGGAAATTTGACAAATATCTTCTATAGACATAAACTCTAGTCTATATATCCCACGGGTACTCACATGTAAATGGGTGGGTAATCCCATTAATTTTCACCCGTGGGTGGGTCGTGAGTGAAAAATTGTACTCATTGGTGAGTGACGGGTGGGTAATGGGCAATGTATACCCATCATGGGTGTACCCATCTAAAATACTCACACGTGTACCCGCCTAAATAACCTTGCGTGTACCCGTAAACTCATTTGTGTTTGAGTAAAATTTATGATACTACTGAAATATTTGTGAAGTTGTTGGTATATATTTGATAATCACCCAACTCTTCAAAGATATATACATGATACATTTCGGTTCAGACATGTGATTTGGTGTAATGACATTTAATTTGCTAGTTTCAGATACGTGTTTTAAGTATTTTGTGAACACGTTATGTGGAAAATATGATATGGTGTCTTGTAACGTAGTTTCGTAGTTAGTTTCCATATCATTGTTTGTAATTTTGTTGCATTTTTACTAACCCACGGGTTTACCCATGGGCGATGGGTACCCGCGGGCATGAGCATGGGTAAAAAGTTATACCCACTAGTGGGTGATGGGTGGGTGGTGGGTATGAAAAAATCCACGTTGGTGGGTGACGGGTTTGAGATACCCGTACCCATTACCCACGGGTGCCATCCCTAGTGGGTACAAATCTTGAAAATCATGCGGATGTTCACTGGGACTCTCAAATACTCTGCATAATCACCCAAATTGTGATAATCAAAATCATAAAATTTACAAATATAAAATTAGGCTAATATCACTTTTATAATCTATAGATGTATGTCCATCACTTTCTGTTGACAAAAAATGACATTAAATTGATAAGGAACATAAGCGATTCAGCACTAACTAATATTAATGTTTGAGACAGGGTTTAATAATTTGTTAAACTAGAGGGTTAAGCTGTGAACTTTAGTTAGTTTATCGAATTCAAAAGTGGAAATTGATTGTTGCAAGACGGTGAAGTATGTGTATCGCTTGTGAAATTCTTTATTGAGCTAGCTATTTGTTTCGACTTGGATAGAATCCGGCGAGCTAGGAGCTTTTGTAGGTCTAAGTAGTGTGATTCTGTAGATATTGTGAAATTATAGAATTGCAACTTGCAGTAAAAAGGTTATGCTATTTGGACGTGAAAGCAAGTATATTTGATTCTTCTTGTTTAGCTGTTTATTGGGTGAGTCAGATAAACAATTACTCCCTCCGTCCCATAATAAGTGTCCAATTTGACTTTTTAAAATCAAACTAGTTCAACTTTGACCTAACATATCTTTGTGTGTGTTATATAATACTTGATGCAAAATATATGGACGGATTGGGTTTTAAGTGTATTTTTCATCGGTATAATTTTCATAAAGTATTATATAACATAAAAATATATATTTAAAGTCAAAGTTGAACCAGTTTGACTCTGAAAAGTCAAACTGGACATTTATTATGGGACGGAGGTAGTAATGTAAGTTGCTAATTGTAGGCAGTGATTCCGTTACTTTCTAGAGTGTTTTCAGAACATGGTTGATGTAAATGAAGGTTCGTGTATGTGTAGTCATAGTTGTTAGGCTCGTACCAGTCATGGGTCGAGTCAAAATAGCCTTTAAACGAGACGAATCGGTTGAAAACTAACCTGACTAGCGAGTTAGAGGCCAGGACGCCCGAGTCACCTAGACATGGAATTCGGATGAGTCATAAAATAAAAAGGAAACACGAAACTGGAACATAAATGTTGAAAATTAGTAGAAGGGCTTATATACCCCTGAAATACCGTTTGTACCCTTTGGGTTTTTTGCGGTCTTTTTTTATTTTTTATTTTTTTTGTATTTTTATAATTTTGTATATGTTATAAAACTGTGACACGGAAAAAACGGAACGAAAAATATAAAGTTTAACAGGTCAAAAGTATGAAACTGTCAAAAATTACGCAACAGAAAGATAAAAAACTGCGTTTCACTGTAAAAAGAGATACAAAAGAAATCTTTTGTACCTTTTGACACTATTCAGTGGGCCAGAAATACCAATAGTTTACCCTTAGTAGAATATGGTATATATACACTGTGATTATGTCGGAAAGAAAAGGACGTGAGCCAACCTATAGCCATGTCCTTTTATTCGTTCACATATATAGCATCCTCATTATAGCCTTGTTCTATAAGAGTAAGGGGTATGGTGGCTTAAGCCACAAAACGAAACGGGCCCCACAGCTTGTCACATTAGCATCTCTCTCACACTCAAAAATACCCCTTCACACATAATACACTCATAACTTTTCATTTGGGCCCCACCACTCACACACAAACACATACATTATAAAATATAATAATAATAAAAAGATTTTTTTTTTACTTTATCTCGCCACCCGAGTGACGAGATACCAAAAAAATCTCTAGAGGCTAACTAGCATGGTATGGTGAAGAGGTGGTGAAGATGAGAGAGAGAATGTCATGTAGGAGTGGCGAGTCTTCCTCTTCACCGTACCCTTTACTCTAAGCCAAAGGTGATATCACTTGCAACAAGGTCACAAAAGTCGTACTAAAGATGTGTGAAGGACTAGCATATATACTTTCAATGTGATGTCCACCAGCATGTGCATCTACATCATTATTGCAATAGTGTCCATCTTTTACAAATCGATTATTATGCATAAGGCAATTGTTTTTTATTTTGTTTTTATGTCTTAGGGTTTTTGTACTTTAGCGTTGTTTTGCAGCTTGCTAGTGTGGTTTCAGTTGTGGAAGAGTCTTGTTATGGACTGAGATCAGTTACAAAAGTTGTAAGCTTGTGAAAGGTAATATGTTAGCTGCATGCATGGTTTCGCTAGCTATGTATTTGCTTATTGGAAGTGTGGCGTTTATGTACACGGTTTTGGTTGTGTACAATGTTGCTGAGTTGGTGCTAGTGCTAAAGATGATTGTTGGTTTGGTATGTGGTGTTCTGTTGATGGTCGTTGTCTTGCTCAATGTGATGATCCACACAAATCTTTATCTTGTTTGCAAAGCGTATAATCGAGAAGCCACCATTGAACCGTAACCAGCTTGTGTTGGTTTAACCGGTTAGACTATAAGTGTGTGTTAAGGAAATAGTGCTAAGTAGGAATGTTTGTATTTCATCATTAGAATTAAAATTAAGTTGCTTGTTTCGAATTTGTAGTTGTGATAGATGTTTGGGTTTCGTTTAATTAGTTTTCTCATCACATTATATTCAATGTGCAATTGTTTGTAATTTGAAAGTATACTTTGTAACTATTTTACCGCTACAACTTTTGTTAAATGACGAGTATTCAAGTTAGCTGAAGAATTGTATTAAGAGAAAGTGATATGATGTGTCGTCCCACTACAAGAAATGGGGAATAGGTGACGATGTTTTCCCCGGCGACATTTGTCGCTGGGGAATAGTCTCTAAACGACAAAACTGGGTCCTACATGGCATCATTTCTCGTAAAAAATTTCAGTCAAAGATTTTGGATATATTCCCCGGCGACATGTCGCCGGGAATAGTGTCACTAAAATTTGACCAAAAAAATCAACGCAAAACGTAGCGGGAATTTTTCCCGCTCATGTTTCCCCGGCGACATGTCGCCGGGGATTATATTTGGTATTTAAAAGATAAATAATTAACGTAAATCGTAGCTGGAATTTTCCCGCTTACTTTATTCTTTTGTTTATTTTTAAAAAAATAATTAGTGTTAACTAATTTAGTGGTGACGTGTACAAAATTATCCCCGGTGACTTGTCGCCGGGGATAACCCAAATTGGGCCTAAAGTGTCATTTGGTTTGGGCTTTTTTATACACCATATTGGGCTTCGGGTTTTGGGTTGTTTCCCCGGCGACATGTCGCCGGGGATAGCTTTTGACTTTGTTGACTTTTAATTAAACTACATTTTTAGGTTCGTTTCGGTCCGATATTCCGTATATTTTAACACTAAATAATAGATACGTTTTTAAGGTGTGTTCATGTTTGTACTAGGTGATATCGTTATACATAAACACATTCAGATCATAAAAGTTTAAACAAAGTCTTCACATACAATAAAAAACATACGAATTACATTGCAAATGACAAACTATTCCAAATCATACAAATTACATTGCACATTGCAAATGACAAACTACTCCAAATCAAGTTTTTCCATTTCATTAAGAACTTCGTGAAGTAGTGCAGCCGAATTAACTGTGTGTTGTTCCGGATGCATATGCATATCCATTGTTGCCTTGAGTACACTTATCTTTCCACGCAAGTGCTTGGTGGGAGTGTTTGGTGGGAGTATTTGGCGGGAGTATTTGGCGGTAGTTTTTGGCGGGAGTATTTGACGGGAGTATTTGGCGGGAGTGTTTGGTGGGAGTATCTCGAATCATCCGTTGAACATCGAATGTACAACCATAACATATCGAATCATCCGTTGAACCTCTAATGTACAACCATACCATATCGACTCATCCGTTGAACATCGAATGTACAACCATACCATATCGAATCATCCGTTGAACCTCTAATGTACAACCAAACCATATCGACTCATCCGTTGAACGTCGAATGTACAACCATACCATATCGAATCATCCGTTGAACCTCTAATGTACAACCATACCATATCGACTCATCCGTTGAATCCTCTTAATGTAGAACCTACCATAGCGAATATACTTTGAACGGACGAATGTACAACCATACCATATCGACTCATCCGTTGAACGTCGAATGTACAACCATACCATATCGAATCATCCGTTGAACCTCTAATGTACAACCATACCATATCGAATCATCCGTTGAACATCGAATGTACAACCATACCTAGTCAACACCATATTTTTTGTGTTATGAGGACCTCACTTTTCTCACTTTTTTTTATTCTTTTATATAAAAAAAACTTATAAACTTTAAATTTAAATTTCTTTAACTAAAAAAAACACATTACATAAACTTAATAAAAAAGTACATAAACCTATATAAAAAAAATAAACTTAAATAAAATATTACAACAATTTAGAAATTATAATACGCCGTCCGGGTCTTGTCTTTCAAAGCTTCAATCTTCGCCGCATCTTTCGAATTCATCCCGTTAGTGTCGAAAGTAAGAATCTTCAAGTCTTCGTTTTTTTTTAATTTCGCAAACCGCGAGTCTAGCCATTTCTTGGATCTTCGGATTCTTCAATGAAACATTTCGCCAAAAGTCTTTCCTCCTCTTGGGTCCAAAAGACCCGATCGGTTTTAGTTTCCCAAGGTTGTTTGCCCCGAGCTTGTTTTTTGGCGCATGATTTTTCTGGTTTTGTTTGTGTGACGGGCCGCCCTCGCCTTCGTTCTCGGTGTCGGATTGTGTTTCTTGGGACGAATGGGGTGGGAATTAGGTTTGTTGGAATTGTTGAGAATTTTGTGTTTGTGATAACCAAAATTGAAATTGCTCGGGAG
>BQNB010193509.1:0-11531 GCA_026074375.1 Tanacetum coccineum
TCAAGATCCTTAGTCTGGAAAGCAGCAGTGTTTGGAATGGTTGTCTGAGCAGCTTGACCGTCTAGAATGCCTGGATCTGTAAGAAATACTAGTTGTTCTTCCTTAAACCATGCAACATTCCTAGGCCACTTCGGCTGAGTGCATTGCCTAGCCATATGACCTTCATCTTGACAATTATAACATTTAACTACCCTTTCCTGCCCTCCTGCATTATTTCCCCCTGAACTAGTAGCATTACCCTTATAGATATTACCATCATAACTTTGTTCTTGCCTCCCTTGAACTTGTTGCATAGTAACCATGCCGTCTTGAATAGTGGCTTGGTTTCTCAGATTAAAGGAAGTTCTAAGTTGATTTTTGGTTGAAGAGAACCTTAAAGAGGCAACAACTATGAGAAAATCCATTGCCTTATTGAGATCTGCAATTGGATCATCTCCTGGATTGAACACAGGAACAACAAGATCTGAGTCCATTTGAGGGAACTCAGTCAATGATTGTGATAAGGATTGAGGTGTGTTGTAAGCAATTGGTAGAACAGATGAGGTTTGATAAGACTAATATTCTTGTGATGGTGGAACGGATGAATGACTAATTTATGGTTGTAATGGATAAGGTGGTGGATACATTGGTGAGTATGATTGAGGAGAGTGAAGTTGTGGAATCAT
Organism: Tanacetum coccineum; assembly: GCA_026074375.1. Lineage (NCBI taxonomy): Eukaryota > Viridiplantae > Streptophyta > Magnoliopsida > Asterales > Asteraceae > Tanacetum > Tanacetum coccineum. Next base: position 666 of record BQNB010193509.1, read on the forward strand.
GGTATTTGTTTGTTGCGGAAACTGTGTGGTATTATATTGAGAGTGATAGTTGTTAAGTTGAGAAGGTGACTGATTGTAGTTAGCAACAAATGCAAGAGGATCTTAGTATTGTTCACGCATCAAGCGAGTTTCATTTGCATGTGCCTTATGTTGTTCGAGATATGAGTACAATTAATCATAGTTTGTAGTATGCAAATCTATAGCCAACTTCACATCCGTCACAAACTGTAACACCCCCATTTTTATATATAGCAGCGGAAGCTAATCTGGGGTATTACTTCAAAGGTACAACAGTCATAATCATAGAAAACGAATCAAAAGAGTCATTTTTGAAAATAAGTTATCATTCATTATTTCATCAGAGTTTTTACAAACGAGAGGTCCCAACATCTAAAATACATCATTTGAATGATAACGGTTTTTCCCATCTTCCATTCCTCTCACTCCGTCCATTTAGTTACCTGAGATAAAACATGCAAAAATGTCAACCCAAAGTTGATGAAATCCATGGGGGTTTTTAAGTAAAATAAAATTTAAATCAGAATGTGATATTTCGGGTTACGTTAGATACACCCGGTATTGAAAACATATTTATAATTGCCATTAGCTCATGAATCCGAAGCCTTAGGGGATGGTGATACGTTGATAGCCCCTGCGGTTACCTATGCAAAATACCCGCTAATTTCTAATGATGGCAATTAGGTTACACTAACTGTACACCAAACGGGAGTCCAACCCAAATAGATCTATTCACATCATTCCGCAGCTTACTACGGAGAGTAATTAACGGTTTCAGGATTATGGGGACTTTAAAGGCAAAGCAGTGATACTTAGGCAATAGGAAAATTGAAATAGCATACAGACATAATTGCATCATGTTTATAGCATGTATCTCCATACAGGTTTACTAAAAAAGATTGACAATGCGAGGCTATGAACTCACTAAGTCCTTGGAAAAGTATCACATATGATAAGAAAAACGAGTATTGTAAAAGAGTTTGAACAACATGTATCCCCTCGCGGGGTTTTAATAAAACTTAAATAAGTAAAAGGCGAGTTTATGAATCTCACCGTGAATAGTTTATAGGGAAATGATAGCAAAGTAATATGAAATGAATAGTAACCAGCTATCTCACAGGCAACCTAGTAGAATATAATGTTAAAGTCTTAGTTTGATTTGAATATGTAATTTTTGATATTGATGTGATTTTGATATAAAGACTATCATAACACCGTGCGGAGCATCATAATTCAGAAGTCATGCAGTGAAACGTTTGAGGAGCTAGGGCACTTTAAATCGTAAACCCACCAACTCAGTCAGAACGAAACCAAGATGAAACTCTTAATATGAAGCCTACCTAGATTTGGTAGATTGAATCCGGGACATGATTTTTGAAAGCACATCGCGATGATATGATATAAAGTTATAACATAAGCTGTTTAGGCATTTAATTCAATATCTGGAAATGTTAACACTTCAAACCGTTAATTAAAGTTATGTCTTGTAATGTTTTTTGAATGTGTTTTGTTATCCGTTGTCAAAATGTTACATATTAGACCCCTGAGTTTATGAAAGTTAGCAGAATGATAACCCTTGGAGTTTGCACTTATTTACGACTTGGACCCTCAAGTTTTAAAAGATCATACCAAGTAAAACCTTGTACTTAAAAAAGTGCCATAAGAGACCCTTGTAGTTATAACTTTGATAAAATGACACTTTGTAGTCCTTTTAGTTATAAGTTTCTAAAACTCTACGATATATACCCCTTGCATAGGAAAATGTTTTTACAAAACATGTCCCAAAGTGCCATAGCAAGCTTATATTTAACATTTCAATAGACATTTATAAGTATAAAAACTAAAATATGAAGATTTAATAACGCAACCATGCTTTTAACAATAACGAGTCCGTTAAGCTAGGATGCAAAACGGGTCCATATTAGGGTTTCAAAGGAAAAGTGTGAGTTTTAAGATCAAATTCTTTCATGACTATCAAAAGCACTTATTTATGATATTAAGCTTATTGGATTGTTTATTAACAAAAGTTTACAAGTTTAGCTTATAAATTAAGTAATAACATGAAATTAGGGTGTCGGTGAGCGGTATTTTGGATCAAAAAAGAATAACACTAGGTAGGTGAGTTACAAAGCTTTATATTATGAGTTTAGCATGATCAGAGAACATTATTAAAGGTATGATACCAAATATAAGCTTAGAGAACCAGGGTCTTGAGCTTATAGCTTAGAATGGGCAAATTGGGACTTTTTAGCTTCGCACGCCTAAATAAAAATTTGAACTCCAGGGCTTCCGTTTCTTGGTGTCTTTTATTACTTTCTGAACTGAGCCTGCTTGAGACCTCTCGGCCATATCTCCTTATAGGTAAAGGATTGCTTCTCATGGCAGGGGTAGAGCAGGCGGCAACGATTGTGGCTGATTCAAATGAAAGTTATGCTTCTCTTTATACGTTTAAATGATCTTGGAGGCCAAGTAATGCTTATGAGCTGATATAGGACATGTGTAAGGGATAGAGGGTGATGAGGAAGAGGCTAGAACATGAGATGATAAGCTAAAACTAGCTTAAGGGTGTTGGCTTGCTTGGTGATGCCGGGCTAAAAAAAGAGACAAGGGTGATGTGGTTCATTTTTGTACCATAAATGGAGTCTAGATATTTAGGAGAGGTTGCATGTAAGCACTAGGAGGTAAGGAGCTTATCATTGAGGTGCTTGGTTGCAAGAAAAACTTTCAAAAATGGTCACTTTGCAAAGGTTTTTGATTTCGGGTACATAGGGCTACAATTAGGTTTTCAAGCTTGGATTTCATGTACATTTGGATGTAGAATGATAGGTTTACTGATCCTAAGACTTATATTACAGGACCCAGATCCTATGTTTTATAGACTGATCCGATTCTGAACTAGGGCCTAGTTTTAGGTTTTAGGGTTAGAACTAGATTAGGGTTTTGTTTTAGGGTTTCTAGGATTTAATTCATGTATAATGATGTTATAATGATGAAATAGGATTTGTAATATTGTAAATTAAGTATTTACAACTTATTTGATTAATGGTTTAGGTTTAAAACGGATAAAAACCAAGAAACGGGTTATGGTTTAGAAACTAGCTCGGTTTTAGGGTTTAGGGTTTTGAATTAGGGTTTTGAGTGTAAAAAGATGTATGAAAGTTTATGAATAGAATAATTAGGGTTTACACATTGTATATTGAGTGTAGTAGCTTGTACACAAGTGGTGGTGAAGAGATTAGAATGAAAACGGAGGTAAAACGGCTATTTTGGAGATCATACTTAATGACTTGTATATTGAGCTTTTAAGGACTTGTACTTTGATTTGAAGAGATTTTATATTTCAAATGAGATGTTATATTACTTGTACATATGCTTTAGTAGCTTGTGCATTCACTTTAGATGTTAACCCTTCATGGAATTAGGGTTTAAAGGCATACGATAACGGTTTAAAGCCCGTTTTGATATAACGTTGCGAATGGTACATTATAGGAATAATGTACTTTGTAAAAATGATATTATGATATTGACTTGATATATTATGATGATTGCTTGACATATATGAAGATAGGATTGCCATATGTAGGTTGCCTGAGCCCGTTAACTTTAGTTATGCAAGAAATGTTGTACATCGAGATATTGGCAAAGTAAGTAATGTAATAAAGCGAAAAATTTCCCTGAAAAAGGTGAGTTCATATATAATTGATAGATTGTACATCATCTAACTTAATAGATGGATATTTACATTTATGAAAATTACGGGTTGTTATAGTCCCCCATCCTTACAGAAATCTCGTCCCGAGATTTAATTGAATTTCGAAGAGATGATTGAAAACAGATGAGGATATTTAGCACGAATTTTATCTTCGCGTTCCCATGTAAACTCTGGTCGCACTTTTAGAGTTTCATCGCACTTTGATTATAGGAATACGACTTCGCTTAAGTTGCTTGATTTCACGATCCATAATTTCCACTGGTCCTTCTACAAAGTTGAGTTTGTCGTCGAGTTAAAGTTCTTTTATTGGAATGATGAAAGATTCATCGGATAAGCATTTCTTGAGATTAGAAATGTGGATACTACTAAGCTTTTTAGGAAGCTCTAGTTTGTACGCCACTGGGTCAATTCGTTCAAGAATTTTGAATGGTCCAATGTATCGGGGATTAAGCTTTCCTCGTTTTCCGAATCGAAAGATATCTTTGCGAGGTGATGCTTTCAACATAACACGATTGCCAACTTGAAGTTCTAAAGGCTTTCGCCTCACATTGGCGTAACTTCTTTGTCGATGCAGCTTGCAAGTGTTGACGAATTTGCACGATCTTTTCAGTAGTTTCTTGAATTATTTCTGGTCCCGAGATTTAGCTGAATGCCGGAGTGATGTCAAGAAATGATTATGAATTGTAAGAGAGTTGCAAATCATGTTGGATATAAATTTTGGAAATGAACAGATGATGACTAGATACTTAACCGTATGAAGGTAATAATGATAATAAGGAATTTATTTGTACAAACGGATTTGAAAGAAACTTGTTTGTACGAATGCCATACTTAAGCCCACTCATTTATAATTTGTCATTTACAAACAGAGGCGTCCCAATCCTTGTAATTGAGAATTTATAAATTCATAGTTCGGAGGTTTATAATTTCCTTATTCAAATGAAGAAGCGTCCTAATTCATTTCAATAAGATGATTATAAATCATCCTATTTAAGCATAAAACATGATATCAAAACGGTATTAGGTAGAAGATAAAACTATGAGAAGGATAATGAGACATTAAATCACACGATACCGATCCAGAAATCACATTTGGAGAATTCGGCATACAATTCCTCCCTTCTGAGTAATTTCAAAATTATTCTCAGATGTTCTGCGTGTTCTTCTTTGTTATAAGAGTAGATAAGAATATCATTGATGAACACTATTATGAATTTGTCTAAGTATGGTTTACACACCTGATTCATGAGATCCATGAATATGGTAGGCGTGTTAATTAAACCAAATTACTTGAATTTTATAGTGTCCGTATCTCGTTCTGAAAGCAGTCTTAGGAATATCTTCATTCCTTACTCTCAATTTATGATAGTCTGATCTTAAGTCGATTTTTGAGTAAACGCTTGAACCTTGAAGTTGATCGAATAAGTCATTGATTCTGGGTGATAGGTAAGTTTATTCAACTCCCGGTGATTGATATATATTCTGAAGGATAAGAAGAAAAACGGATATCCTGGATATATACCTTTCGGTTTTTATACAGGATATAAGATTTAGTCGGGTTTTGTTTTGGTCACTTCGAGTGATCAAAGTTTTACCGTTGATAGGAATGTGGATGACTTTCTTGTCGCAGAAAATGTTGGCATGATACTTGGATAATTAATCCATACCAATGATGATGCTGAAATAAGATTAATTTTGAAAGGTAGGTTTTACAAAGTCAGAAGGCGACCCTAGATAACGGTACTATGAAATAGTGAGGTATAAAACAGAATTGTATTATATCGTGAACAACTTGCCTTTATACTTTACATAGTCAAGATTTGACAAGTGTTTTTATTTATACCACACACCCTGTGGTTAGGTTCTAACATAGCTATAACTAGGATCTAATCTAGTAATTCGAGGGTCCTTTGGTTCTGCAGTTCCTAGTTTGATGACCTATCTTGTTGCAAATCTGACACTTGACAGTGCAAACTCCTGTGTGATGCAGGGTGCATCTTGTACATAAGGGAAGGTATCCATGGTATCCTTTGGTAGGATAAGTACTAATAGTTTCTTGTCTTCTATTCTGCTGGTGGTGGTTGTGATTGTTGTGGTTATTTTGATAGTTGTTGTTGTTGCGATTGTTGGAGTGGTTATTGTTGTTGCGGTCATTGGGGTAGTTGTTGCTGTTGTCAGTGGTGTTTCTTTTATCATCAAACTTTCGTTTATGGTTATTGGTTTCTTGTATAGAATTGTGTTTCATTACATTCTTTATTAACTTCTAGGTCATGGTAATGGCTTCTTCCATTTTCCTAATCTCGGTTTGAGGACAATACTTTTCTATCAAGAGTCTTTTAAATTCAGAACAGGTGATCTTATAGGCTTCTTCTATTCCAATAGAATGGGTAAATGAATTCCACCATAACAAAGCTTCCTCAGTGAGGGTACTAACAGCAAATCTCACTTTTTTCTTCTCGGCACATTTGCTACAAGAAAATATCGATTCAGTCCGTTTAAACCAGCGAATAAGACCAACAGCTCCGTCCGTATCATTAAAGTAGAAAAGTTGGTAACTTGTAAACTTCTTGTAAGCGCATTTCCTTGCTACATGGGTCGCAGCGGAAATAAGGGTCCGGGGCGTGTTACTTCATAGATCAACTAAAACAAGATATTTATAGAACGACACAAAAAAAGTCGTTTTGAAAAATGATACCATGTTGGATTTAACAAATATTTGATACAAATAGCCCAAAGCTTTAACTTGTTCCTGATTATTATTACAAAGATACTGGTTTACAACATAAAACAACCATATCTTTAGCATGACTTCCCAAAACAAAATCACCAATGTATCCTTGGCACCTTATGCTTACTGATCTCCTGAAAAACATTGCTTTAAAACGTCACAATAATGTTGGTGATTCTTAGGTTTGATATAAAATAAATATATGCAAGACCGCCAAGACTTTCCCGTGTTAATGCAACACTTGCAGACATCACAACTAGATTACAATTTACACTAAACTGAAGCTCGACAATCTTTCTTGCAATTTAAAAATATATACTGCAATTTACGGCCCATCCGGATGTTCTAACCCTAAGATCCTAAATTCGACATGCTATAACAAGTTCGTTCCCTAGTGATTGCTTGTCACTCGAAACGGGGAGGTTCGTTTCCCAATTAGGATCTATTATATAAAATTTCGCGCTACATAATGTAAAGTATCAATTAATCTAGGCATTTGACAGTTCATGCACATGGACTTAATGGGTTATCGAACTTAGGAACATGTAATCAATACTTGCGTCCATTTATAAACAAAGCATGTTTCCACCCATAATTAAAAATCATTGAAATCGTAAAAATGTCGGGGCTATGAACTCACCTTGAGTTCTGATAATCCAAATATCGCAGATAAAACGTCACGTAAAAGATCGAATGCAACCTCAACATTATAGAGGTGTATATAGTACCGAGTACTTAATATATCCTTAGTTGTTACTTCGTACTATCGTCGGGCTATCGTAATTTAAGAGGTCCTGACATGACGTTTCGAGAGTTAGGACACTTTAAATAGTAAATCTATAAACTCGTCGATCCGCCATCTCGGAAGAGGCCTCATTATGAAACTCCCTAGTAAATATATACTTGAAACCACAATTACTTTCTATATAGTTCAATCACCAACTAATGGTTTTGGTAGAATTACGGTTAATAAGTTAAACGTTTATAATTACCGTTTTAGTAATAATGCATAACTTTTGCGTTTTAAGCCCGATTTTAAGTTTCTTTGGCCCATCTTTTCGTTAGGAAATGTATCCTTAATTTGCATTTTTCGATTTTTTGGGACCCTTGGAGAACAGTACTTTTATTGTTCACATCAGAGTGACTTTTATTTTTAAATTGTATTCGTTGTCCGGTAAAACCCGTAAATGTCTGTATTTTATTGTTATAGCTCGTTTTTAACGATTCTTTGAGGAGATTCTCGTTTTTGAAAGTTTTAATTTTGAGGTTTTCAAAAATATAACTTTCTGTCATGAATAGTAACTTTTATAAAATAGTTTTACTAAAAGTTTTAATTGTCGTAAACTCGCGAAACTTCATAAACCATTCGTTATTAATTGAAAAAATTACGATTCTTATCATTTTGGAATCCTAAATATATGTATTATTGGTTAAAAAATTAACAAACTAGTTTTTGATATAAGTTTTATAAAAAGTTATTGTATAAACTCGTTTAATTATCGTATAACCGTTTTTAACGTAACTTTTTGTTATTAATCCGTATGACAAGTTTCACCCCTTTTCGAATTGTCGTGAAATGTATTATTTTATAAAAACATAAAATATTCTGTGTAAAAGTTCGGAAAACCTATCTGACCCTATATGATCTTTATTTACTTATTTATCATATTATATGTGTATATATAACTTTTTAACCCCCACAATTTACCATAAAGTCTTTTATAACTATAATATATCATTATGTCTAGTACATATTATAATGTCCTTAAGTTCAAATTTGTACAATATCTTCAAGATCACATGTTATTAACTTTACATGGAATCATAAACTTTCTTAATTAACTTTTTATCATTACAAGTTTACATATGAACTTTTTTATGTTAAAAACGAGATTGTACAAGACTTTTATATTTTAGTTATGATATTACCAACTTCATAATATGTAAGAAAGTGTATATTAACATGATTAAAAGTCCATAATCAATATTAACATGTCTTATGTATTTCTTTAAGTTGAAACATATTATGAAGTTATGAAAACCCTAATTAATCCATAATCATGTTTACACCAAAACAATATGATACAACATTTTCTCATCCTTTTTAACATAATGTAAGTATTAACACAACATATGTATAAGTAATCCATGTGGTCATTTCAAGTGAAAACTTTATTTTCATGATTAAAACCTAAATGGTGATTTAAGCTAAATAGAAATATCATATGCATAATAATGAAAGTTATAGCAACATAAAGAGTTTAAATGGACCTTAAGAAGAATGATGATGATGATGTACAAGTGCTAAACCCTTGTTTAGCCACAAAAACCAAACTTGCACTTAATAAACCCTTAGCTTCCTTAACTAAACCCTAGCTTCCTTTTTCTTGATTATAACTTGGAAATGGTTAACCAATGCTTGCAAATGTCTTAGTACATCTTAGAATATGTGTATATAGAAGTGTAAGGGTTGTAGAAAATTTTGTATGGATTTGTTAAAGGGGTGTAAGTTTGCCGTAGCCTATATGGAGGCCAAAGAGAGTGATTTGTGAATTTTATCTAAGTGTTAAGTGTATATGAGTTAGTTGCTAGTTGCTTGCATGATATATAAGATGTATAATTGGTCAAGGAGACATAAGGGGAGTCCTAGGGATGGCCAAGGTCTTAGTCATGGGTCAAGGCATGGTAGGGATGGGGTATGTCCTCAAATAGTTGAGAACATCCCATGAAAACATGGAAATGTGTTCTCAACTTGTATCTTTTTGTTCTTTTCTCTATGAATCCGGTTTTAGATGTATAAGTGTGATAATATTGAGTAAATTTTGGGTATTGGGTATAAACGTGGGTATTTGTTGAAGCGTAGAAAAGTTTTCGTGGTTCCGGGAGTGCCTAAACGCAATTTATCGCGAAACGTATACACTTTACGTATCCGATAAAAATAAAATGAACAAAGTTAATAATTATCCTTAAAATAATTATATAACCCTTGCTTAATGTAAACATTTAATTGTTTGATGCCCGTTTACATTGAACGCTAATTTTTGGTGTACGCGATTTAGCTTAACGTTTACAATTTCAAGCAAATGCGTACAATACAAAAGGTACATTGCGAATTTGTTGACGTCGTCAATGACTTGAAAACACAGGGTGTTATAGACTTCCCCCGTTAAACGAGCCTTGTCCTCAAGGCTCACGATGCAGCACTTGACGACGGTGTGGTCTTGGTGAAGAGGTGTGGATATTTCTTCTTGAATTGGTCTTCACGTTCCCACGTGTACTCAGGACCTCTCTTGGAGTTCCATCGAACTTTGACCAATGGGATCCGACTTCGCTTTAACCGTTTAACTTCATGACCCACTATTTCTACCGGTTCCTCAACAAAATGAAGTTTGTCGTCCAAATTAAGTCCATCCAACGGAACGGCTAATGGTTCGTCGGCATGACACTTTTTCAGATTAGATACATGAAATGTATTATGGACTCTGCTCAATTCTTCTGGAAGTTCAAGCTTGTAAGCAACTTCTCCAACCCTTTCTATCACCTTAAAAGGTCCAACATACCTAGGGTTCAACTTCCCCCGTTTGCCAAAACGTACGACCCCTTTCCAAGGCGAGACCTTAAGCATGACTTTATCCCCGACTTGGAATTCCATTGGTTTACGCTTCAAGTCAGCATAACTCTTCTGTCGATCACGAGCGGCTTGCATCCTTTGCTTGATCTGAATGATTTTCTCAGTGGTCTCTTGAATTAGTTCTGGACCGAGTATTTGAGCTTCTCCAACTTCAGTCCAACAAACAGGTGAACGACACTTTCGACCATAAAGTGCTTCGAATGGTGCGGCCTTGATGCTTGCGTGATAGCTATTGTTGTATGAAAACTCGACTAATGGCAAATGGTTAACCCAACCCTTTCCAAAGTCGATTGCACAAGCACGCAACATATCCTCGAGAGTTTGAATGGTCCTCTCGCTTTGCCCATCTGTTTGTGGATGGTACGCAGTACTCATATCCAAATTAGTACCTAAAGCGTTCTGAAGTGACCTCTAGAAATTTGATGCGAATCTTGGGTCGCGATCACAAATGATTAAGACGGGTATTCCATGTCTCGTGACCACCTCCTTCAGGTACATTCTTGCAAGTTTATCTAAAGGATCAGTCTTTCTCATTGGTGTGAAGATCACAGACTTAGTGCTTAGCTAATGCTTGGGAAATACCTTAGAATGACTTGTAATGGATGTGTATAGAAGGGTATAGGTTGAATAAAATTTTGTATGGATTGATTATAGAGTGGTGTTTGTGCCGTGGGCTAGAGAGCACAAAAAGAAAGAAATGGTGTGAGTTTTTCTTTAAAGAAATGTAGTGTATGTGAAAACTAAGACTTATGCATTTTATTTATACTACAAGTATAA
>BQNB010193511.1:0-11531 GCA_026074375.1 Tanacetum coccineum
CAATGTTTTAATTGCAAGGAATGTAGGCATTTTGCTAAGGAATGCAAGAAACCAAAAAGGGCAAAAGATTACACTTATCATAAGGAAAATATGTTAATGTGCAAACAAGCTAAGAAAGGTGTTCCATTACAAGTAGAGCAAGTTGATTGGCTAGAGGACATGGATGAAGAAATAGACGAACAAGATCTGGAAGCACATTACAGTTTCATGGAAAAGATTCAGGAGGTCTGATGTGTTGTAGTGAGGTGTGTGATTTATGATTTCAAGTTTTAAATTTATATTTTGCCGACTTTACCAAAAATAACACTCTAACGGGCAGTGTACCCGGTCAGATGGGAGTTTCATGGTAAATAAGGTTTCAATCACTAAGATCGAGAAACAATCTTTGAATTTATTAATCTTTTGGTAATCTAAACTAAGTTAATTATATTCTATGTTAAACCTATGCTAAACCTATGTTAATCCTAAATCTAACGGATAAGGGGGTTTTCAGCCTGAGAGACTGGCACTGACTTTGTGGTGACTAAAATCAACTTAAGACACTAAAACACACACAAGCAAATTAATAGAATATAAAAGAGAGGTCTAGCCAAATATAAAAAAACTATATTAACCATTATGGTTTAGGTATCGATAATATGATTTAGCACACTAAAAACTCATTTTTGAGTTTTCTATTTATAAGGTCTGGAATATGATCGATATGACATATTAACTGAGGTCATTACGGCGTATCAGGAGTTTCTTGGAGTAGGGACCACGTTTGATATGTTCCGTTGTTTTGGTTTGAAAGTATTGGTGTTTGGTGGGGTTGGTTGTTTGTTTGGGTGGGTTTTGGGTTTTTTTATATGTGTTGTTGTGTGTGGGAGAGTATGTTGTTTTTGTGTTTGGTGTTGTGTTTCGTTTTGTGTGTTGTTTTTGGTTTGTGGTGTTTTTGGGTTTTTTTTTAGTATTTCGTTTTGGTGATTATCTTTTTTTAGCTTTTCGTTTTGTTGTTTGTCGTGTTTTTAGGTGTGTTATTCTTTTTTGGGGGGCGGTTTATTGTTATTGTTTTTTTTGAGTGTCTATCTTTAAGGTCTGGAGTGATGATCGATATTACATATTAACTGAGGTCATTACGGCGTATCCAGGAGTTTCTTGGAGTAGGGACAAAGTTTGATTTGTTCCAGAGATTTTATTTCCTAACTTGAATTAAGGGCGTGATTGTTTTTGAAAAATTTTTTTTTTTGTTTTTTTGTTCGTGTATGTTGTTGGTTTTCTTTGTTATTTTTTGGTTTTTTTTTTTTTGATTTTTTTTTTTTTGTGTTTTTTTTATTTCTTTTTTTTTGGGGATGGTGTTCTTGTGTCTGTTTAGGCTTCGGTTTTGGTGCGGCTTGCCTGAGTTCGTTTAGGGTGTGATTGTTGGTGAGGTGCAGTTTTTTGGGTTTTTTGGTTTTGGTTTATCTTTCGTTGTTCAGTTTGGGTTGGTGTTATTTTCGGTGGATTTTTTTTACGTTGATTTTTGTTTTTTTTTTTTTTAGGTTGGATTTATTTTTGTATTTTTTTTTTTTCTTTTCGTTTTATTGTTTGGGTTTTTGATTGTCGTGTTTTTTTTTTTTTTTTTTGTTTTCTTTCTTTATGCGTTTTGGTGGGGCGTATATTGTGTGAGGGTGGTTTGTTTATCTTTGTTTTTGTTGTGTTTTTTTGTTGTTTGTGGGGTTTTTTTTGGGTCCTTTTGGTTTTATGTATGTGATTTTTTTTTGGAGTGAGGTTATGGATTTGGGGTGGGGTTTTTTTTTTTAGTCGTTTTTAGTTGTGGTTGTTTTTTTGTGTCTGTGTGGTATGTTTTTGGTGTTGTGTTTTGCATTGTTTAGTTTGGGTATTTAGGAGTATTTGAGGTTGGGGTTGTGGAGCTGTTGGGGTTTATGGCTGGTTTTGTTTATTGGTGGTTTTGGTATCTTTTTGTTTTGGGGTTGGTTGTTGTGGGGGTGCTTATTTTTTTTTTGGGGTGTTGGTTTGTTGTTTGGTGAGCTTCGTGGAGTTTTTGATTTTTGTTAGAGTTTTTAGGTTGGTGGTTCCTTGTTGTTTTGTTTTTTTTTTTTTTTTTGCTTAGGAGTTTTCTATTTATCAAGGGTCTGGAAGATGATCGATTTGACATATTAACTTGAGGTCATTACGGCGTATCAGGAGTTTCTAGGAGTAGGGACCACGTTTGATATGTTCCAGAATATTTTATTTCCATAACTTGAATACGGCGTTATTGGGTCTTCCTTGGATAGGCGATATTGAATCTTGTTTCTTCGTGTATTTTGTGAAGTGCGGTCATAGATCGCCATATTCTTCCTTGTGATGGATATGGCGTATTTGGAAGTACTAAACAATAATCTTTAAATGTCTTTGGTTTGAAGCTCTAAATGCGATGCCTTTTCTTGCTAATCCTCACGAGTACTCAATTAAGTACTTGCAATTCTCAAATATAAACATTAAGTAACAATTTCTTGAAATATGATACAAAATGGGTTATTTCCATGGGGTAAATGATGCCTATAAAAAGTAACGTTTATTTGATGTCATCAAATATCCGCGCCCACTTGAATCCTACGTGTCCTTAGTAGCTTTAGAAGGTTTATAAAAATGTATCTTAGATGAGTATTTTTTGCGTTAAGAATTCATTTGATCAATTGACAAGCACAACCAAAAACACCTGATGAGATTAAGTAGATGAAAACACTTAATCACTGAACTAATCTATTCTAGTAACATGTAATAATGTTTCTTAATTTGCTCGGTCTTTGATGAGTAGTCCTATTGCATTAGGCTTGTGGCAAGGATCAATCGTGCCACCACTGTAGCGCTAAGGTAGTAAGACAAGTTTATAAAGGTAAATTAGGTTTTTTATATGGGCTTAGGGTTGATCATTTCTATAATATTTGTACAAAAGTACCACGTACAACGAAGGCAGCTGAAGCGCATCACATACATGACGGGGGCGGTACGATAGAATATACATATGTGTTTGATCACATCCTCATTCGAGTTTAACCAAGGGTTAGGATGAAGAATGATATATGGTAGGGATCTTCTAACTTTCACCAATAGCAATAAACCAACAAAGGCAACTGGAATACATACATACTGTAATTTATCGCGAAACGTATTTAATTTACGTAACCAACAAAAATAAAATATAGAAGTTAATTATTACTTTTGAAAAAAAAAAATATAATGATGGCTTGTCATAAACTTTAATTTGTTTGGTGCCCGCTTACATTGATTGTTGATTTTTAGTTTACGCGATTTAACTATTAAAAATAAAAGTAGACGCGTACGAGAAAGAAAAATAAATAATTAGTAAAATAGATGACGTCGTAAAATGACCTGAAAATACGGAATATTACAAGTTGCTAGACACTTTTTCCTGACCGTTACCATGAAAAAGACACAACTATTTACACATGTCTTGATCATAGATCAAAAACAACAACCTAAGTTGGCGTTCCCGTAACGGTTAACTTCTCAATCATCCCATACTTTACATACTTTTACAAGACAAGTGGCGATACCTACCACTTTATATAAAACTTTACATCGTTGACTTATAAGACGTATCAACTAATAATCGATCTTTCGTATAATTCCTTCGGTCTAAGCTTTTGCGAAATGATTATCTTCGAACTTTCCTCCTCTTTTTTGTTGCGATTTTACTAATTTTTTCATTTTTTTCATATACTAACTATGAAACTCGGTGTAATCTCTCGGACGTACCAATAATTGTGTTGGTAGTAAAAATACATGAGTTTTGACTACTTTATACATTCCCATTTGCAATGTGCAAATTTCTTCCTAACCGTACCAAAGATAGAAAATTGACACAAGACTCGAGAAATACATACTTTACACTTTAAGTAACTAGCAACTGATAAATGGACTTAATCTAACAGGGTAGGCTAAAGTGTAAAGGTGTAATAAAACAAACAGTTAGTGTTATTCCTAAAGGATTGGCTCTATAGGTTTTTCTAGAGGTATCTTACTCTTAAGATGAGAGTAAACAAAGGGTTTATACATGATTTAACTAACCAATGTAGTTAGTTAATAAAACAACATATAAAGGCTTTTTGGGTGTAATCCTAGAAACTTACCAATTTAAACAATTTGCTCCATCTAAATCCATACTACTCATTATTGTGGTCTCTAATAGATATACCAAGCCAAGTTCTAAAGTCTAGAACATCACCAACACACTCATATTTTATGGAATTTGGGTAAACATTTGGAAACAGATAAGGTTAAATCCTCACAATATTTAATAAGGATTATTGTGTGCAGGTTATGTAACAAGTAATTTTAGAAAAGTATGCTTGAATTTTTTTTAATTTTGAGCATAATTTAAGCATTTTATGTGAAAAATAGGACAAGTATACATTCTAATTCCCATCTCCCCACTTGAATTATACAACGTCCTCGTTGTATAGGTAAAACATTAAAAATAGGAATTAAAAGAATTAGAATGAGAACCTCCCCTGATATTTTACTCGGTAGATTCTCTAAGTTGAGTTTAAGAGCAAGGATGTGTGTTGTAAATGGGTCTGTATTCCAGCATGACTACAATCACACATAGGATTCCAGATGATTGATACCTCACAAACTTTGTCAATTTCTTTGTAGCGAGGTCCTATGCAAAATATAGGAAAAAATGCAAAATCCTATCTCGGGTATCTATAAACTAGAATACGCCGTATTAAGTAACCTGTAAAAAGTATCTAAATATGGGTCAGTCTGTTGAATAGGCCGTATCATATTCATGAATACGCCGTATTGACAGAACTGACAATAATGTTTAAAGTACATAAAAATAAAGGACCGATAACGTCCAGACATTCAATACGCCGTATGGTATGGAGCGGATACGCCGTATTGAGGTATGGGAATACATACACGATAAAAATAAATAACAATCTGAGTTGTCTCACGGGAAGCACTTTTCTTTCAGCTAGTCTTTAAGTTAGACTTTTTCCTTCCAGCTTTCTTCACACTTGTAAATACTCTCCCTCAATTCCGCTATTGATTTGGATAGAGTGCTAGGTTCCGTAATCTATCAACGAGCTATTATGCTGAACTTACTGTCAGGCTTGTTCTATCATGCATAAACAAGTCAAAACGTCATATCATAATATATACACAAAAATATGGGAACCTATTTAAAGTTAGATACATCATGACATGAATAATAAATGTACAAAAGATAGAAACAAAAAAATAAGGAGTAGAGAGATCAAGGATCTGGCTGCTCGTCCGGCTGGGATGTGGAGGTGCTGGCTCCGTCGGTCCTCTGTCTGGTGCGTCTCTCGAAGACCTCTGGGTAACTCCCTCAAAAGGTCCCATCAAGTGCCTGATATGTACGCCCGCTAGCCTCCATGAGTTGCGTTATGCAACTAATCATCTATGTGGAAAATCTACCTGATCGGTCATCGATCTCTCCACAAGTCCTCGCAAACTCCATACATCCTGACATAGCCACCGTATCTCCTCCTCAAGTCTCCCCAATCTCTAGGGCATAGTCCTACCTGTATCTGGTGGTGGTGGTGGGGGTGCATGTATGGGTGCTGGAACAGCCTGAGCTCCCTCATCAATATCTAGGGCATCCTCAGCACCCCCTAGAGCAGCGGCCATAGCAACTGGCTGCCTCTCCGTTCCCTGAGCTACCCAAGCCCAGCCATCTCCTACCTCCATAAAGATGTTGAGCTTAACAAGCTCACCCATGTCAATTAATGGTAATTCACGAGTTACAACGGATAATCCTCTCAGCCCATTATCACTGACCAGACCAAAGTGATGAGCAACACACCCAATAAAATGTCCTCCTAATAACCTGGCATAGCTCTTCCTCCCCTCAGCGTGCCTGAACAAGTATTGTGCTAATAAATACGGGACGTTAGCTGCCCCCTGGTCCATGCTACATAGATAGAATAGGTTAGTGGCAGTCACCTTTTCAGGTGCCTGCCCCCTCCCAGAAATGTTGTATGAGATCAACCTATGGCACAGCCTCCACACTGGATCTCTGATGTATGTATAAGAGGGAGCGGATCTTGAAAAGTCCTTGTCAGAAGAAATCTCTATCTAGTAATCACTAAGATCCCCCTTATCGGGGATCACTCTCTCACTCCCTAACCAGTATGCCTCAAATCCGTCCTCTGCCATCTCCTCGGTAGTATGCAAACCTAGAGCTAGAATAAACTGCCTCTAAGTTATACTACGTCTAGTACCTCCCAACTGAAAACATAAAGCATCAGTGGTATCTAACCCCATCTCACTACCGATCCTGCAAGTGCTGAAGAACTCAAGTAAAAACTCATGAACTAAAGGTGCTCGGATCTTAAACAACCTCCTCTAAGCGTGACTCACAAATATCTCCTGCCCATCATCCCCAGTATATACCATCCTCAACCTCTCGACCAAATCCTGTCTCATCTCAAGAGTTAATCCCTCAAAGTCTAGTACATGTACTCGGTTAACTTGTCTCCTGAAGATAGTCTCGAGTCGATCCTCAAAATCATGCACTATCTCCTCGGTGTATCCCTCCACCTGATATCGAAGCCACAAGTGTCTTTGATCACGAGGTGGTAGAGGTTCCATATCTAAAAAATCAACAAGATTAGTACAAAGATTATAAATTTTAAACCTTTTGTTCTAAGAGTGGATACGGCGTATTAATATATGGATACGCCGTATGGAGATCTGTTTAGTCAATACGCCATATGGAGATCTGTCAATACGGTGTATGGGCTTTAAAACGCAGGTATCTTTATCTGATCAATACATCATATTCATTTTGTTGAATACGTCATATTGATGTTTTAAAATTGGGTGATTTTGTGTCAATACGCCGTATCCATGTTTAGTGGATACGCCGTATTGCTCTGCAGTTTAAAAACGAAAAGGGGTTTCCATTTCTACCCATTTTGACCCATTATCAAATCCTAAAATTATTTACTTATTTGTAGGGGAAAAGGGGTCCAAAACTAACCTAGGCATAGTTAAGCTCGCAAAACCAAAACCAAAATCCTAACCCTAACCCTAATTCTAATTTAATTCGAAAATAAAAACAAAGGGCAAGGGGAAGAACACATTACCATATATCTATAACAGAGATGAGAACGATTACGAGAGAAAATGATTTCTAAGTTTTTGATTGTGGTAAAAATGTGTATGAGAGTGGTAGTTTGTGTGAAAACTGATCCGGCGTATCAGTTGAAATTTGTATACTCAGACTCAATACGCCGTATTGGTAATTGTCTAATACGCCGTATTGGAAAAATTTATTGACTTGGTCAACTCAGTTTAAAAACAGTTGATACGGCTTATAGGTGTTTACCTAATACGTCGTATCCGTTCTTGGAGACCAAATTTCCCTAAATTTAGCAAAGTAAAGAAAACGGACCTTGGCCTCCGCAACATTTGTTGACCCCTTCTTGACAGATCTTACTTAGCTTGTTAAAGATTAGTTATATTGGATAAATCTAAGACAACTATAGTAGAAACTAAGATTGAGAATATCACAAACTATGGGGAATCTAGTTTGTAATACTAAGAAGAACAATGAAACAGTAAAAACAAGATCTTTACAAAACTTTCAATATATTGAATACTATTTTGAATTACAAAATAGCTATGAATACTAACTATGATTGCTATGCAAACTATGAATACTAATATGAAAAACTGATGTGTAAATTGATATCTAGATCTATGCCTTAGGGTTCCTTTTATACACCAAGGAAACCCTAATGGGCTTACAAAATGCGTCAAGTGATCAATGCATATCTATTCCTAATATATCTCATGCATATCACTTTAGCAGTACTAACTATTTATACCAACAATACTAACTACATAACTAACAGTACTAATGACTTCAATTATTTCTTCTAATCTTCAGCAACAATAGTTTCTTCAATCAGTAGTATTAACTTGAGACGCCTTTATTCCCAACAATCCTCCACTAAACTTGATATTTACCTTGTTAATCATCAAGTTTCTTCCAAATAAATCATTTGTACTGAGAGGATGCTTCCAAACACTCTTCTACTTTTTAAGTTGTGATCTTGTAAATCTAAGAAGCTCAAATGCCATTTTACTTTCATGATCAACTTCTAGTCTTCTATTTATCATCCTTGAAAGCATTTCTTGATTAAGAGAATATTTCTTTTCTATCATCATATGAATAGAAATTCCATTATCCATTAACAATACATGAACTCCACATGAGTCAAATAATCTCTAGCTTATCAAGTTGTAGCCTTGTTGATTCCTCTAGACTCCATCTTCCTTACAAGGCTCAAATAATGTCTTCAGATCTCCCCAAAGCAACAAGCTATATCCTTCTAGGCTTGTTGTCTCATACCTTTCTTGTACCAACCTGTGTAGATCTACCACATACTGTCTGTCAAAATCATCAAGCATCTCACTGAAAATCTTGTAATTCTTAGAACTTCCATCTGCTCTGATGATTTGATAATATATCATGTTTTCTGTCAGAATGCGTGTCTTCTAGTCAATTATTAGATATTTAGTAGCCAAAGATTCAAAAACCATAGCAATTTTGTCCCCTGAAACTATATCCAAACAAGCTCTAAGCTCCTCTTTTTCATCATCATTCTCCTTTAGTTTCTGTTTCTTGACACTCTCTTTATCATACTCTTCATCATGTTCTGCTCTTGGTCTCTTGGAACTTCCAGCTGCTAATTCTGATTCTCTTTCTTTATCTTCAGTCTCTATGGATGTAAAAGTACTAACATGCTTCATTGTAGTTTCAAATAATTCCTTGAGCTCATCAAAAGTATATTATTTAACTGCTGCATTATATGGCTTCCCATGTGTTTGATGTAGTTAGACATGTAAGTTCTTTGTTGAGCTTGAGTCATGGGTTTATTCCTTTTTTGCTTTAGCTTTCTGTGCAACAAAATATCTCTTTCTTTGATTAATCAGATCTACAAGCATCCTTGCTTGCTTAACTTTACTATACTTATCCCTTTCCTCTGATTGTAGTTTTTGAGTTAGCTCTTCATCAGCTTCAACTCTTGCTCTAATGTCCTCCCATTCATCCTCCGTAAAACCCTGAGCTGCTTGATGTACTTGAGCCATTTTCTGTTTTTCAACTGCATCAAATTCTTCTTGTAGGCTTTCAGCTACTTCTGCATCCCTGGCAATCCTCTGACTTTCTTCTTCATCAAGCTGTTCTTGTAATCTTATAGCTGCTTCATAGCCATCTCTTTCTTATCTTTGTTTCAACTTTGTAGTGGTTTGCTCAGGCTCAGATTCTATCATAATAGCTTTACCTTTATCCTTTGTTGCACTTGATGAAGGAATAATGATGTTGACTTGTTGAATCATACCAGCAGTACTAACTATCCTCCTGGCAGTACTAACTCCACCACTGCCAGTACTAACTGCTCTTCTTCTTTTACTATAAGTGTAAACTCTAGCTGCATCTGCAAGTACTTTAGTTGCACTCAGAACTACTAACAGATCTTTAGGTTGATCTTCTTGACTACTAACTTTTGTAGGAGTAACGAAAGTAACACCAACATCTTGATCTATTTCTTCTATCATCCTCCCCTGTTTGGAAGAATCCTCTGAAGCCATGTCATCATCTAAGACCACAATCTTTACTCTTCTTCTAGCTTGGCTAGTTTTGA
This sequence comes from Tanacetum coccineum, assembly GCA_026074375.1. Taxonomy (NCBI): domain Eukaryota; kingdom Viridiplantae; phylum Streptophyta; class Magnoliopsida; order Asterales; family Asteraceae; genus Tanacetum; species Tanacetum coccineum. The sequence goes on from BQNB010193511.1 coordinate 9,675, forward strand.
ATTCTTCTTTGGAAACTTTCAAATGTCCCAAATCATAACCAAAATGAAAACTTCTAATTCATGTTCCATATTTTATCCAAAACAAGAACTTCCAATGTATACACACGTTCTCATTTAGCTTTGATCATTAAACATGAAGTGAACCTAATTAGTCTCATTTTGGAAAATTCCTTAGGTGCATAAAGATCTCATGAAAATTGATTAATTACCATAGATTTTCTTTTGTTTACTTTGAGATGTATGTATACGTTCTAATTTAGGTACCAACTTTATACTAAATTGTTTAATGAATATAACATTTTTTTTCGTCTGGTTACATAACCAAAATGCTAACTTTCATATGCATACATACTTTCAAAGGTCCCGACTCCTAACCAAAAGGAAAATTCTAATTCCTATTCCATATTTTAACCAAAATAAGAACTATCCAATGCATACACATTCACAGGATTTTACTCGTCTATGATTAAAACCGATAACTGATTAACAAGATTTTACAAAATCACTAGATAATCGTGAATGAATGATCGTATAATCGCTTGTTGTTTAAGGTTTGTTTGTTGTTAGATAAGTCCTTTTAAGTCCTTGTTTATGGTTTGTTTTGATGTTTTGATTAGTTTGATTAAGTGTCGATTTAAGTCCAAAGTCCAATTTGCCTAGGATGAAATATTGCTTAAAATAATAAGCAAACCGCCTCTTAGAAAGTCACCAAACCGCCACCAAACTGAGGCAAACCGCCGCCTTAAAATTCACTAAACCGTCAACTAAAATTAGGTCAAACCGCTACTTAAATTCACCAAACCGCCGAGTATTTATTTAATCAAACCGCTGCCTATTAAAATATTAAGCAAACCACTACCCTTGTAATTGTCCAAACCGCCGCCTGTTTTAATACTCAAACCGCTGCCTTAATTAAATAAGCAAACCGTTGCCTTTAATTTAATATCAAACCCCCGTGGTTTTTGGCAAACCGCCGTGTAATTTTATAATTAACTCGCCGGTATAAAAGGCAACTCGTCATGTATGATTTATTCAAACCGCCGTTGTTTTTTAAAATTTTGGCATTGTAACGATTCTTTTTGCACAATATAATAAGCAACTCGCCTTGTACCTGTAGTAACTCGCTGAACAAATAAATCAAATCGTCAGGAATTAAGCAACTCGCCACGAATTTTCTATTATTAAACTCAACTCGCCTTTGACCAAGTGAAACAGCCATGGCACTTTTCCTTAAATCACGGATCTTGTCCCCTATGCTTGTCAAACCGCCGGCAAGAAAATCAATAAAATACTCAAACCGCCATGAAGAACTTCAAGTACGAATTAAGTATAATCAAACCAAATGAACTTTTTTACTTACGAAACTAAGCTATAACTTGTAATACTAAGTGGGTTTAAGACGATTAAACATACATCAACATGTATTTCCTTGTAGATCTTTACAAATGAACCAACCCTCCACTTAGAACATAAAAATTCAAACCTTTTGATGCTTAGTTTTCGATCTTGAGCCTTGTTAATCACTTGTAGTGGCAACACATGAACCCCCTTTGCATTTATAACAAGAAAAACAACAAGATTAACCAACCAATTAAACCCAAAATAAGCTTTGAGCCGTGGGTATTTTTTCAACCAAAATAAGCTACGAATTTAAACTTATTAACCACAAATGAATCATGAATGCACCCTTGACGCTCTGATGCCAATTATAGAATCCCGTATATCACTTCATAACCTATATCATACATGAATCAACCTAGAAATTTAGAGAGATAGAGTTGATCTTTTAGAGAGAGAAAGAAGAGAGAGAGAGATGAGAGAGTTTAGAGAGAAAAATGGGAAAAGAAATTATTTAGA
>BQNB010193513.1:0-11530 GCA_026074375.1 Tanacetum coccineum
GCCCCCTTAATTTTAAGGGGTCCGACACCCTATTTAAGGGGACCGCCCAGACAAAAAGCAAGCTCAACTTGCCTATAAATACTGGACTATTCCCTTATAATTTTCTCACCTTTTGCACACAATTTTTTTCTGTTCTAAATCAGTTTATACTTTCCTTTTTTTCCTTTGGTCATTTAATCATAAAGCTTTGTTTTCAAGTAATCCAAGCTTAATTCCTCAAGTGCAAGAGAAGAATACTTCTTATCATCAAGTCAAGAAGTGTTATAGTTTAGTTGGTGTTATTGTGAAGTTGTGTTAGTTCTTGTAAATCATTTGTGTATATTGTGAATGTGTGAATCGTAGTTGTGTATATTAAGTATATTGTGGTGATTATTGTAAGTATAGTTAGATCGGGGTGATCTTTGTAAGTAGTGTTAGATTGGTGTGATCGTAGTAGTGTCTTGATTGTGAAGAGAAGAGAAGTTATGAAGTAAAGATAAGTAGTGAAGCGAAGACAAGTCGTGAAGTGAAGCAAAGTTGTGAGTTGTTGTGAAGTAGTGTGGTTAGTCGTGATAGATTGGTTCTAGCTAGGATTAGAACTCGACATTTCGCTTAGTGTCTGAAATTGGTGTAAGCAAAGTCGTGTACGGTTTTCTTCGCCTAAAGGGAGTTTGTTGACATAGTGAAGAGAACTCTCGATTTTGTTGCTCGGGGAGTAGAGTAGGGAAAAGAGGTGCTTCGTTATCGAACCACTATAAATCCTTATGTTGTGGTTTGATCTGTCTAACTCTTATCTCTTGTCTTTCATATTTACTTATTTACTTACTTGCATTATTCAAATTGTGCACATATTGAGATCACACAAAGTCGAATCTAAATTTTTATAAACAAACATTAATTTAAAAAGTTGTAAATTATCCAACCCCCTTCTAGTTTTCTACATTTTTTATGACTAAAGCGTAGATTATTTGAAAGAAAGCGAGATGATGATTAAGGAAATGTGTGAATGAAGACCATTTAACAACTCTGTTGACTTTTTAGATTTGTAACACGGACGCGAAGAAAAATATTCTAGTGTGAAAAAATATATACCTAGATGCATAAGACACAAATTTAAGCATGCAAGTTTATCTAAGCATGCATCAACACAATAATCAATGAGATTAATGTGTAAGACTATATGACATCTAAAAGTTAATTGTTATACTTTAAACTAACATAGTGTAGGTGTACAATTAACACGTAAGTCATGTAAGATGACACATACAAAAGATGATAATTTTAAATGTAATCATCATGTAAAACATATTAGCATTTAGCATTTAGGAGCATGTGTTATTTAGATAAACTAAGAGATATTTTATCTAAATTGCTAGAAAAAGACAAAAACCTTTACAATAGTTATACATTTAATAGCTAAGCAAATAAACGTTAAGCATCAAGATAATCCTTAAGGCATATAATTGCATTACATGAGAGCAAGTTATCATCTTGAAGCTTCAAAGCACACATGTGAGGTGCAGGTAGTCTAGATTGACCAAGGAGAATCCTAATTTCTACTTGTTTAGTATGCACTCCTAATGAGATACAAAGTCCATCAATGTAGACTATCATTAGGCATATTTAGGAAGAGCCATTTAATCAAATTAGAGATGAATATAAGACTATCACTACTGGTGCTCAATTCAGGCTAAACACGACCATTTTTATGAGTTATACCACGAACCCAACTTCACTCCTGGGAGCAATTCAACTGTTAGGTCAAATTGAATTTCTAGTGCAATAGGTTCTCTAGTATTCATTCTCATGTTAGACAAAATAGAATTCCTAGATTTGCCTAATGAAGTGTAGCAAAGATAAAATTTGTATTGTCTTTTAATATTGGGCCTAATATGATTTAACAAACATTGCTTTAATTCCGGTTCACATAATCCTAATCAAGATGTGTGGAATTCTAGGGTTGAATGAGAGAGAAAGCAAGTTGTTGTAAGTTTAATAAATAATGAGTCATCTAGGACCTAGGAGTATGCTTAAGAGTGACAATGTGTAATGTACTATACTGAGAGTGTTTAAATAATGCACCTTTGCATTTCTTTTAAGAAAGAAATTTAATTAAGGTTACTTACCTCAATAGATCTTGTGAATGTTTCTTTGTGGAAATAATAATGATTTACTAAAGGTTAGTTACATGTATGTTGGACTTTTAAACAAGAGATTGACAAAAGGAAGATGTTTAAATAAGATGTCACAGGGCGGATCTACCAAAACTGAAGATAGATCTAGGACGTAGGATCCGTCGATCCGTTGAGGTGCCAAATTTTGGGCAAGGATCATTTTCCCATTATTTGGGAGATGGTGCTAACATTAGGTTATTAGGAGAAGATTATATAAGTTATAAGGGTTCTCGGTTTGAATTTTTAGAAATGACGTCCAAGTCTTGCTTATCAAGTTGGAGTACTTATGAGTTTCTCGAAAGAAATTTATAAGTCGTCAATCCTACTTAGAGTGTGTTAAATTTAGAATGCATAATTTGACCATAACTAATAACACAAACATTTGAACACTTAGACTCAATGAAATATCTGCATTACAAGTGTAAGTTGCATTTCGATGAATATTCTTATTGTCTTGCAATCGATTTCGTGATTTCATGTAATAACCGAGGATGGTTAAACATGTAGACTCGGAAAAATATCTATGTTTATTTTATTGATATTTCCATGATCTAGAAAATTTCTAATCGCGATTTCATGTTCATATTCTAATTTTGTAATTAGATTGAATAGTGAGATTGATTATCGTTTAAATAATAATCATCTTCATATTCGAAACCCTCTTACGATCATTTATTGAAAGAAAGCAGAATAATGGTTTTGTGAATAGTTCAATTATTCATATCTAATCTTAAACGTTAAAGGGTTTACATTTGATGAAAAAGAAATATTATGCTTATTTGGTAAAGTAAGAAAAAGTTTTGACGAGAAGAGAATTTGAGTTTTGAGTCGTGATTTTGAATTGTTTGAGCAAAATTACTTGTGCATTTGCTTATGTTTGGCTTTTCGGAAATGATGACTTTACTAAGTGCATTGCAAGGTAAATTACTTGAATATTTTGAACAAAACATTCAAGTCGTCAATCCTACTTCATCGTGCATTTTATGCATATATTAGTTAAATATTTGGAACACGACTATTAAAAAAGTAGACTCAATATGACATCATTTACACAAGTGTGAGTTATGATCCGATGCATATTCGTTTCGTCTTTGAAGAGGGTGTCGTTATTTCATATCAATTGAGTGTGATTGAGTATGTAGGTTCAAGATAATATCTCTTGTTATATTTTTGATATAATCTCAAAGCTAGACAAATAAGAATCCGATTTCATATCCATACTCGAAAACTTGTCAATTAGATTCGATAATAATATCAATCATAGTTTAATAAGTGATCGATATATGTTTGAATCTTTCTTGGACCCTCACGAACTCTTTTTTAAAAGAAAACACATTAAGATTTTCCATAGTGTGATCTATTACGCCTAAGACTGTTGTAAGTGTGAGTTGATGAATAATGACAAGTTAATTTCTTACATCTAGATTGTCATAGTATTTTTCTTTGTGAAAAACTAATTGATGTTATGTGTACGTATGCATAGTTTTTTTGACATTTATGATAGAATAAATATTTTTCCTAATCAATTTTATAGCAACACACATCTTTCGTAAATACTAAATGTTAAAAAGTATATAATTAAGTTGTGTGTTAGAAAGACAAAATTTGTCCAAGCACAAAACAAAGTTTAAAAATACATTTTTTTACTTAAATACTAATGTATTAATATGATCTTTTCTTTTGTTTAAACAACCTAAGGTCAAACAAGGCAAGACGATAAAAAGATTTAGACATCTTATTGGAAAAGAGTTAAAGTGTTGGAAATATTTTGGTGACGGGTTTTAGCTTATGATCTTATTAAAAGATATTTGTGTATGACAATATTTTCCAACATACTTGACAAACTATTAAACTCTCATTTCTAAGAGGTTACCACACTCGAAGTAATTTACAAGATGTTTATGTAACATTTTTAAATATAGTGATCTATGCCTATATGCAATACACAAACAATTTCGCAACTTAATGCAAGAGATCTATTATAATTCCTATTAAGCATAATCCGAAAAACTAGTAACAAACAAATATTGTACGTAGCATAGAAACACATGTGTTTAGATATATGAGTAGTTTTACTACAAATAGCAATGATCACTTAATAATATCTATTAACAATATTAAGACACAAAAAAACACACATAATCATTTAACATGACATAAAAATATTCGTCGTCGTTTTGTGTATTAGATATAACAATGTATACTTAGCTCGTTTTTATTTGAAAATAAAATATTTTCCTCCCCATTTCAAAAATTAATCAAAGATCAACCTTAAAAAATATAAATACACCATTTTTTCCAAGAAACATCGACTAAAATGCCCGACCGAAGGAAAAGGTATAATGACAAGTTGCGTTAAGTGAGACTTAACTTTTGAACACTATTAGTATTTTGCATTCTACTTGTTTAAAGTTTGAATTAAGTTTGAAGGTTTTTATATGAAAATATATTTAATTTCCTTTAAAATGGCGGGTGGCACAAATTCTACGAACTTACTGTTGATTTTATATGAATTTTTGAAGTTTTCCAAATTTTGACGAAACAAACAAATAGTCCCATATATGTTAGGGACTATCCGAGACAATTAAGGAACTATCACCAGTACTCAAAAACACGTTTTTTGTACAAAATCATTTGGTGACTTAACGGAAGGACGTAAGACTTTAAAAAGTTGTTCACACATAAAATGCGTGTTTTAAACGTCATTTCCACTCTTACGACTTCGAAAAACATATATTGACATTTCCAAACTCTTTTGAGAAGATTTTCCTTCAAGCAATTATACGAAGTATATCTAACAACAAAATTAGTATGAATCAAGCAACAAAACACTTTTCATATTTAATCCTCTTCATGGGTAATTTGATACATGGATCGTACTTAATTTTAAAAACCATTTGTTTTGAAAATTAAAGCGACGTGGCTCCTGATACCAATTGTGGAATACGTAGAGGGGGGAGGGGGTGAATACGTTTCCATTTAAAAACATTAAATCTTTAGTATCAAATCACCAATCAAGTTAGACGCAATATGAGAAGTGTCGATAATAGATTTACAATAACTAGCGCATATCATAACAATACAAGCACAACCACAATATTAACTACAAAGTACTACACAATCACAATTAAGACAATAGACGCAACGATCCACACAATCCTGAACACAATGAAAATATAAAAGTAAAACGATAAATGTAAATAAATAAGTAAAGCGAAAGGTAAAAGAAAATGCAGACCAGACATGATGATTTATAGTGGTTAGGTCACGAAGCTCCTCTTCGCCCTACTCCACCTCCCCCCCCCCTGAAGTTTCAAAAATTCCCAACTCGAGAGTTACTTTCACTAGTCAACAAGCACCCGTACGACGTAGAACACTCATAACCTCGTTGCTTTACATATTTCTGAACACTAAGCTAGATGTCAAGTTCTTCTTCGGGTATAACCAAACCCGTTATGTTTTATGGCCCAACATAACAAACCTTGTGTTTTATAGCCTAAACACATAAACCACATCGCTTACATTATTTTCTGACACTAAGCTAGATGTTGAGTCCTAATCTTAGCTAGAACCAATCTACCACCCTTTTCTACTCTCGTTATGTTTTATGGCCCAACATAACAAACCTTATATTTTAAGGCCTAAACACATAAACCATCTAACCTACAATCTATATGACAATATTAAAAGAAGAGATCCATGACATAGTAGTCAAATGGATACAAGTTCCTAATCTAAACATCAAGAACCTTTCTATACAACCCGAACTACTATATGACATACAAGTGATCAAATGTAATCACTTCTATGTAACCCAATCTACTACATGATATACAAGTAATCAAGGATGATCATTTCCATGTAGAGACACCTTATACTTCACTAAATGCCCCTTGGTACTAGTGAAACTAACATAAAATGTAACCATGATCCATGCCTTATGCTAGAACCATGATTAAAGATCAAGAAAGAATTTTTATATGTATGGCATATGTGTGTTGTGGGTTTTTCAACAAAAGGAGGGGGAAGAAGGCTTGGGCTTTTATAAGAAAGTCTTGACTTGGAGAAGGGTGAATTGTCCAATGGAAAAAACGGTGATTGGGTAAAATCATGCACCTTAATTCAAATTTTGAATTCACTAGTTTCCCTCCACCTTCTAAAAGCTTTTTGAATTCATTAGTTTCATTCATCTTCTAGAAGCTTTGATTGGGCCTTAATGGGCCGAACTCTATTGGGTCCCCAATGGGCTAGTCCGTTTGCTTGGTCGATCCAACTAGTGAAGTACATATGAGTGAGAGTCTCGGGATGTCTGTCACACCCCGCCTAGGCGGAAACACAAGGCGCAACATCATGGATATCATCACAACACAATGGTGTCAACTATAGAGAAATCTAAATGAAGGAAATAATCAAATGGACACTATGTGTCACGACAATACCCAACACAAGATAGAGGAGTATTGCATTACTATAGTAATGTCATACACGAAACAAAATGATCTAAATACTAACAATCTCCAACAAACAAGTATCAAGCAAAACAAATGTCATAACTGAAAAGACTAGAAAAGACAACTCCACAAGCAATGCCTAGGGTCTCTCTAGCCACTCTTCCTAACATCCTTCTTATCATCATGATACTCACCTGAAAATGATGCTTAAAAACGTCAACATAAAGTTGGTGAGAGTCATAGGTTTAAGACACGATATAAAATCCAAACTACGCATTACTGTGATAATAAAGAAAACATTGCAGGACAATAAATGAACTATCATACAGGCTAGCATGCATAACCAATCCAATACAATCCAATCTAATACAATCCAATTACACGATTTCCCAATAACGATTTATAAGACATCTCAATCGTACCAAGGTCCCTGTGGTTACCCCCTTAGCCCCGGTCGTGGATACTCTCAAAGTAACCATCTTGTCCGCTAGGCCACAATACCTTCCACTAAACAGGCCATGGATACCCGCAGGTGATCCCCCCTGACTTAGTTCACAATTCTTAATATCACATCACAAAAGATGTAGCACACAACATACAATAGTCACGTATAGTCCATGTATCTTTGACAACACATTATCACAGTAATCAAAACATTTCCAAACACTTTGCATCATTTTCACCCCAATAAATCATAAGAAAAGAGGGGCTATGAAACTCACCTGATGCTTAAGCAAATTCCAAATCCTTGCACGAAACTAAACAATCAGAACAAACACCCGTTACACGCTACTAAGCTAAAAGCTTAAGCACATGTAACAATCATATGATGGATTTCTAAGATGTTTAGTTACCCTTACGGGTCACCCCGACACCATGCCCAACTTTAACCACTTCATTACCAAGTTTCACTAGTTAGTCACAATTTGTTCAAAACTACAGAATTTTCACGCGACTTAACATACTCAAAACCCTTACTTACTGACCTCCATAAGTCAAACCAAAAATCACCTATGTTCATTAATGAGTATAGTAACTACCTTATTATTCCCAAGAGTCAATTACATGCCCAAGTACTCCTAAGAAAATCAAACTTCAAAACAGTCCCAATTCAGATCTGTTTGCACACTAAAACTTTTGGATCTAAAAAGCATACTTAGACTTCAAATAAGAAGTTATTGTTTGGTAGATTTCTAATAGACACATAGAACTAAACTCCTGTAGAAGGGATAAGCTAAATTCTAATTTTAAGTGGGGGTTTTACACCTCGTAATCTGCCCTAAATCAGACCCGTATTTACTATTTTGACCACTTTTCTCGTAACCAACAATCAAAGGACTTCCCGACCTTAAAACCTTTCGAGGCTGGATGTTATGGAAACTAGACTCTCTGAGCTACATCATAGACACCGGAAACTTGACAAAAGCTATTCCCATCATTGAGATAACAGCCGAACAACACAGCCCTAAATTCTGCCCTAATCTAAATCAAGTTCTAACGCGATCTAAACCCTAACGATTACACCAACGCGCATCTAATTGATTACTAAGAACCCTAATTAGCATATTATCTTTAGTTTACAGAATATTAGAAACCCTAGATCCATCATATACATGTGTTACATGAATTAAATCAATAACCAAACTAATTGGAAAACCTACATACCTTAAATCCTTGAATTCTCTTCAAAAGATCAAACCCTAATTTTTTCCTCTTCTCTTCTTGTTTTTGTTCGACCGATTGCTGCTATGGGGAGTAAAATTTCATTGCTTGGGGTTTATTTTAATATATATATTGATTAAATACTTTCCTAATTAGAGTTTTAATCAAATTGGGCTTTGTTTTTCTTTTTTTTCTTTTTAAACCCCTAGTCGGCCGAATATGTATTTATACATATATTTTTTTTATTATTAATTACTTAATTGTTATCATTACCTTAATTTTTTACAAAAACCTAAGCTATATTGAGTAAACCTTTATACTTACGCTACTTGCTAAACTTTCTAAATATAACTTTCATTTCACCAAACCACTTTCTATTTTTAGAAAGTTTGCTACAAACTTCTATATTTCACTCACTTATTTCATTTCCAAGATGCCCCATTACTCATAAACGCTTAACACATAATTATACAACGATTGACGTAGTAATGCATGCAACACGTCTTTCATTTCCATTATCACCACACGTGAACAAATGGAATACTTAACACCAAACTCAAACACACTCAAAATGAGATGCCTAAACACCTCAAAATGATATCAAGCACATAATTATCTCACTTAGCTCACATAAATTCACATAGCTCAACACTTAAATACGTAAAAATGAACTCTTAGCCATATCTAAAGGTTTAAACCAACCTGCTCAATTCACAATTGTCACATCAAAAATCCAAGACAATCCTGGACAATCATAAACACAAGCAAACGAGAATGGAAAGAGGCATGCCTTCTTCACAACAAAAAACACTTATTCATTACTACATAATATTACTGCTACGATAAGCATGGGGTGCCTCCCACGAAGCGCTTGTTTAGGGTCACTAAGCTTGACCCAATCCCCGAATTCATTTGTCCTTGGGGAAGGTTTGGAGATCCGAGACAACCATTTGTGGTACGTCCCCTCCAAAGTAGTGCTTAATTCGATGACCGTTCACCTTGAAGTTTGGCCCAGAGTTTTGAGATAACTCAACGGTGCCATATGGAAAGACATGGGCAATGGTGAACGGTCCGGACCAACGGGATTTTAACTTGCCCGAGAACATCTTCAATCGAGAGTTAAAGAGGAGGACTTGATCACCGACGTTGAAAACTCGGTTTTTGATCTTTGAGTCATGGATCCTCTTTGTTTTCTCTTTATAGATTAAAGAGTTCTCATAGGCATGATCACGAAGTTCATTTAGTTCATTGAGTTGAACTTTTCGGTGATCGCCCGCGGTCTCAAGGTCAAAGTTTGCATGCTTCAAGGCCTAGTAGGCTTTGTGCTCGAGCTCGATCGGTAGATGACATGCCTTTCCGTACACGAGCTTGTATGGGGTACACCTGATGGGTGTTTTGTAAGCGGTACGGAAGGCCCAGAGTGCGTCATCTAATTTATCCGACCAAGAGGCATGGTTTTCGCCTACGGTCCTTTCAAGAATTCGTTTCAAGCCACGATTGGATACCTCAACTTGCCCACTTATTTGTGGGTGATACGCGGTGGAGAGACGGTGAGTAACTCCGTATTTAAGCATGACCTTTGCAAACTGGTCATTGCAAAAATGGGTTCCGCGATCACTTATGATAGCACGAGGGGCACCGAATCGGGCAAAGAGAGATTTAAGAAATTTGCAAACAACTCGGGCGTCGTTGGTGGGGAGCGCTTTCGCTTTAACCCATTTTGACAAATAGTCGACAGCTACGAGTATATATTTGTTTCCTCGTGAAGACAAGAACGGCCCCATGAAATTGATGCCCTACACGTCAAAGATTTCACAAACTTGGATGGAATTTTAAGGCATTTCATCACGTTGCAAAATTTTTCTTTGATGCTGACAAGTGTCACATCGAGTGACCAAGTCATGGGCATCTCGGTAAATTGTGGGCCAATAAAATCCTAAGTCAAAAACCTTTTTGGCGGTGTAGTTGGCACCATAATGTCCCCCGATGGGTCCACTATGGCAAGCTTTGAGGATGTCAATAGCTTCTTGGCCTGCAACACACCGCCGGATCACTTGATCCGCATATATTTTGAACAAATAGGGGTCATCCTAAAAGTAGTTTTTAACACTCTTGAAAAACTTGTTCTTTTGTTGGGACGACATCCCTTTAACAATGAAATTCCCCGCACGGTAATTTGCATAATCGGCAAACCACGGGGTACTTGAGTCACTACGAAAAGTCACCATATTAAGTGTCTCAAGAGGAAACGTTTCATTTATCTCCTTTGGGTCGAGCACACTTTGATAAGGATTTTCTAATTGGGAAATATGATCGACCGCGAGATTCTCGGCTCCTTTTGTGTCAATTACTTTGAATTTGAACTCTTGAAGGAGGAGAACCCACCAGAGCAATCTCGCCTTGGAATCATTTTTAGCAAACAGATATTTGAGGGCGGAGTGATCCGTATACACTATGCTTTTGCTCAAGATGAGGTAAGATCGAAATTTTTCGAAGGCATACACCACGGCTAACATTTCTTTCTCTGTCGTGGTGTAATGCGATTCTACGTCGTTCATTGTTTTACTAGCATAGCGTATAGGCCTAAAGTGTTTTTCATGACGTTGCCCCAAGACTGCACCTATGGCAAAGTCGCTTGCATCGCACATAAGCTCAAAGGGTAGGTCCTAGTCTGGGGCAATCAAGATTGGAGCTTCGGTAAGTTTTTTCTTTAACGTTTCAAAAGCTTGAATACATTCATTAGAGAAGATGAACGGAGTATTTTTCTCAAGAAGATGAGTCATCGGTCGGGAAATTTTGGAAAAATCCTTAATGAACCGTCGGTAGAAACCGGCATGACCGAGAAAACTCCGAACACCCTTGACGGTAGTGGGATGAGGTAACTTAGCAATCACATCGACTTTGGCTTTATCGACCTCAATCCCATTTTTGGAAATCTTATGGCCAAGGACAATGCCTTCCTTAACCATAAAATGACTCTTTTCCCAATTTAGACAAAGATTGGTGTCTTCACACCTTTTAAGCATTTTGTCCACACGAGAGAGATAATTTCCAAATGAATTCCCAAAGACCGAGAAGTCGTCCATGACGACTTCCATCGTTTTTTTGATCATATCATGAAAGATAGCCATCATACACCTTTGAAACGTGCTCGATGCATTGCATAAGCTGAAAGGCATGCGATAGTAGGCAAACGTTCCATAAGGACACGTGAATGTTGTCTTTTCTTGATCATGAGGGTCGATGGGAATTTGAAAGTAACCC
>BQNB010193514.1:0-11530 GCA_026074375.1 Tanacetum coccineum
GCTTTTTGCAAAAAATATCAATAAATGGAGCGGGTATTTAAATTAGCATAAACGAGAAAAGTTTCACCCGTGCGTTGCGGCGAGGCTTTATTGTTTACGTTATTGGGAGTAGAATTTAGTTGTATTATTAGAGATTCTATTATTACTATTAAGTACATGGCAAAGTTTATAACCACTTAATTCGTTGTAAACGTTACGAAAATCGTACGTCCGTAAAAAACATAGTAATATCGGACTCGTTTTGTTTGTAATCCATAGACCTTTGCGTCAGTATCTATTTTATCAAAGAGATCGCTAGATATTTGTTATATATTTGATAAATAAAGTTTATTATATAAAAATCGTAAAAAGAAGAAATTTCATAATAATTTCATAACTCATTACATAGTTTGGAGGTTGTTTTGTAAATTTCGATCAGACTACTTTGCATGTTGAAAATCTCTTTTTGTTATTTACTTTAGTATTGCCACATAATTATATTTTTGGACAACATGGGTCATATAATAAAATGTGTACTAAACTACTAATTATCGAAGGTATATGTGCAGTGCCAGAACTAGGAAATTGTATTGTAGGGGGCAATTTTTTTTTCCGCAATAACAACTAAATACGGCGAAAAAACTAGGATAAAAATAGGGATCATAATAAAAAATCGAGTATTGTCACATAGAAAATGAAAGATTTTAAGGTTTTAAAGTGTTAAATGTTATTATTTAGTGTGTTAGTGGGGGGCAATTTGATTTTGTGGTGGGGTACACTTTAATAAAATGCTCAATAAAAAAAATTTACACTAAAAACTGATTTTTTTTGGGCGAATTATGGAGGGTACCGCCCCCATAGTTTGTAAGTGGATCCGCCCCGATTTTTGTGACTTGTTCGTTAGTGGACTTTTATGGGCTAGAATTAACTATTTGATATTTCCATGTTTGGACACTTGTACATTGTGCACAACCTGAGCCATATCATCATGCATGTAGAGTCATGTTTTTGGGCTTCTTAACGGTAGCCCATAATAAAAAGTAAGGCCCAAATGCAGAAAACGACAGAATCTCATAACGGTGATTAGGATATAGTTACACTAAAAACTGATGTTTTTTGACGAATTATGGAGGGCACCGCCCCCCATAGTTTGTAAGTGGATTAATGCCTCGCAATTACGCGAAAAAAATTAACGACCCGCAGCAACGCGCGGGTAATCACGCTTGTTAACTATTTAATATTTCCATTTTGAACACTTGTACATTGTGCACAACATGAGCCATATCATCATGCATGTAGATTCATATTTTTGGGCTTCTTAACGGTAGCCCATAATAAAAAGCAAGGCCAAAATGCAAAAAACGACAGAATCTCATAACGGTGATTAGGATATAGTACAATAAGTAGTCATCTGCCTTGACCAAAACAATGACACTGCAAGACCCTTTTAAAGACAATGATATACCCAATAATGATATAGCTTTAGCAGAAACCATGTTCCTTTCACTGGAATTGAGAAGAAGCCAAGTTTAATAAATATTGTTTTAGTAGTTCACATGCTTACTTGAATACCATATTTCCCTGCATAAACATAATATAAGCACAAAATTGTTAAGATATATCTAACATGAGATGTCTAATATAAGTTTAGCATCAAATTGCATTTCCCCGACATGCAAATTATATTATAAACGAGTCGGAATTTAACCCGCGCGTTGCGGCGGGAGCTGTCGCGTGTGGGTTAAACAAAATTTTTTTTACAAAATTTTTTTTGGAGAGGGGGAGGGTGGTGTTTATAACCTTTTTAATACATTTGAGGGGCGTTTTCTTTTGAGAGGCTTTTTAAGTTTTTTTTTACATTTGAAATGCACAATGCATGGGTAAGTTGTCTTTTGTATAAGTTAGAGAATCATTTGTGATAACCTTGTATTTTCGAAACCTAGTTGGTATCCTTTTGATTTTGGTACTTAAAAAGACTTATTTGTTTGTTTTTTTATGGGAAGAGTGAAACTTGGTGTCCGTTTGATTTATGCAGACAAAAAAAAAGGCTACCATAAACTTTTATATATTTTTTATAAGAACGTCTATTAAACATCAATATTTACGTTTAAAGTATATAAATATTGGACTCGTTTTGTTTGTAATTTAAAAACTTGTATTTTTCATTAAAAATGGGCTACATATTTATTGCATTATATAAAAAAGTTGTAATTAGTAAAAATTTCATGGCCATTTTTGTAATTTTGTTTGTTACTAATTTTTTTCGATACAAAAACACTGCAAACGAAAACATGGTTTAATTTTCTATACATAGATATTTGTGGTAACATGGTAGTATAGTATATATATGTAGAAAGAAAATAGTGGTCCATCGAGAGAGATATAAAGGTGTTCACCGTCATGGGGGAGGTTTTAGCAAATTGTTTATATGTAAGTTGGGTGACGTCAAAATATTAATATGTGTTAAATGCATACGTTTTTCATTTGCTAACTATTGTACCTTTGGTAGCGAGTGAACCCATTTTTGAGGCCGAATTATTCAGGGCCAGATGCCCAACCGAATACCTTAAGCCCAAAAAAATGCTCTTTGTAATATACAAGCACGGTTACCCGCGCGTTGCCGCGGGACGTTAATTTTTCGCGCGTTATTGCGGGCCATTGTTATTATTATTATTATTTTTTTAATTTTGTGCGAGTTTATTTTTTCGGTCTCATGTTTAATAGTTTGTTTTTTTTCTTATATGGCCTTATGTGTTGGGCCTCATGTTTAAAGGTTTCTTTTTTGGTTATATGTTTTTTTTGTGCAGGTTTATTTTTTCGGTCTCATGTTTAATAGTGCGGGTTTATTTTTTCGGTATCATGTTTAATAATTTGTTTTTTTCCTTATATGAGTTTATGTCCCGCGCGTTGTTGCGGGGCGGTAAAAAAAATTATACTTTTTTTTTGCGAATTTTTTTTGTCTCATGTTTAATAGTTTGTTTTTTTTATATGGGCTTATGTGTTGGGCCTCATGTTTAAAGCTTTGTTTTTTTTGCTATATGAGTTTTTTTTTAAAATAACACTGTTTAATGCAATTTAAAGTTGTACGTTTGTGACTATATCGATTATTTTAAAGTTGAATCGGTACTTTTGTAATATTTTTTTGCCCCTGTTTTGTGCTAAAAAAAAATAAAAATTGGGCCGACCCAAAGTGAGAGCCCGTGCCCAAACCATTGTACAGTAGAAGCACTGTAGCTTCTACTGTACAATGGTAAATGTATGTATTATAAATTGTAAAGAGTAGAAATGTAAACCATTGTATAGTGTAGGGTCTAAAGTGTAAATACTTTGTAAGAAAGTTAAGAATTCTGTTAGTTGGTTATTTTCTCTTTTTCCTCTATAAGAGGTAACTTGTAACTCATTTTTACACACAGTAATGAATTTCATTTTTCCCTAAATTCTTTCACCATTTTACTTTACATGGTATCAGAGCTATGGTGACTCTGAATACCTAATTTCACCGTAAACCACCATGAAATCATCAATAAACCGTCGTTAACCACCACTAAACACCATAAATCATTGTTTTCTTCACAATTCATGTTAATTGTGTGTAATTGATTACATTTTGATCAATTACTTGTGTTACAGATCTTCAATTTGTGTTTAATTGAGATCTTGTTTGTGTTCAGTTGTGATTTTGAAATTAGGTCAAAATTTGGGGAAATTTGTTGAAATTGATTTCCGCTGCTTATTGTGATGGATCCGAGTAATCCTCTTTACATTCATCCTTCTGATGGTCCAGGATCACTGCCGATTCAAGAAAAATTGATCGGAGCTCAGAACTATCGATCTTGGCGTCGTGCTGTTGAAATTGGATTGTCTACAAAGCGTAAGCTAGGGTTTGTGAAAGGTACTGTTGTTAGACCACCTATTGTACCTGTTCCACCTACTACTGATGCTATGAATGCTGTTAATATAGAATTGTGGGAAACTTGTAATAATTTGGTGATTAGTTGGATTATGAGTTCAGTGTCAGATTCTATTGCTAAGTCAATAATGTTCATTGGTACTGCAAGTGAAATCTGGACTCAGTTAGAAACTAGATTTTCACTTAGCAATGGTTCAAGAAAGTATAAGCTTAGTAAAGAATGTTTTGAGATCAAACAACATGGGAATTCAGTAAGTGAATACTACACTAGTCTGAAGTGTGTATGGGAGGAATTGGATTCCATGATTGTTCTTCCAAGACTTGTGACTGTAACACCTGAAATGTCTGTCTTCTTGATTGCTGTCGAAAAACAAAAAGAAGAACAGAGATTGTTTCAGTTTTTAAATGGACTTGATGATTGCTATAGTGCTCAGAGGAGTCAGTTACTGTTGATCAACCCCCTTCCTAGTGTGGAAAATGCTTGTGCAGTCATACAACAAGAAGAATCTCAAAAGGATTTGTTTCAGAACAATGGTACTTCTATTGAGTCAACTGCTTTGTTAAGTAAACAAGATGTCAAAGGGAAGTGTAGCATATGTGGTTTTAAGTGGCATCCTCCTGAAAAATGTTGGGAGAAGGTGGGATACCCTGTGTGGCATCATAAGTACAAACAAAGCAAGGCAAGTAATCAGTCTAAGGGAAAGAATGGTGCAAATGCTGGAAATTTTAAGAAAACTGCAGCAAGTGTCACTTCTGGTGCAAGCAGTTTTACATTCACTTCTGAGCAGTTTGAGACTCTTATGAGGAGTGTGTTGAATGACATGAAGAACAGTGGTATTTCTGGAAATAATTGCTCAGATGATGATCTTGAATTTGTTGCAGGTATGCTCTGTCTTAGTGCATCCACAAACAGCATTTTGCATTATTGGATCTTAGATACAGGTGCTACTGATCATATGACACCTCATTCTAAGGCTATATTGAATGCTAAAATTCTTAAAATTCTTCCAAAAATCACGTTGCCAAATGGTCAGTCTTCTGATATAACACAAATAGGACAGGTTAAATTGAATAATGGGATTATGCTGAAGGATGTTCTATGTGTTCCATCCTTTAAATTCAGTTTGTTATCTATTCCTAAGTTGACCAAGGATAACAATTGTGTGGCAATTTTCTTTCCAAACTTTTGTGTTCTTCAGGACTTGACAACCAAGAAGGTGTTGGGTCTGGGTAAGAAGATTGCAGGCCTTTATCATCTCCTTAATGTACCAATGGATTCTGTGGATGGGAAGATTAGAGATATGGTACAGTCTCATATGTCTAGTGGTTTGTTTTCATGTTCAGCAGGTATATACAATAAGCCAGTATGTACAAACATGTTTAGTTTGTGGCATCATAGATTAGGACATCTTCCTGTTTCCAAAATGAAAAATATTCAGTGTAATGATGTTCCTACTGTCAATGATTCTGGTTCTACTTGTCTTACTTGTCCTATGGCTAAACTTACTAGACTACCTTTTTCTCTGAGTGATTCTCATAGTTCTACTGCATTCCACTTGATTCATATGGATACTTGGGGTCCATATAAGGTACCTACTAATGGAAAGTATAGGTATTTTCTGACAATAGTGGATGACTTTAGTAGAGCAACTTGGACCTACTTAATGACTAACAAATCAGATGCTTTTGCAATACTGAAAGTTTTCCTAAAGTTTGTAGAACTTCAGTTTAATACAAAGGTTAAGTGTGTTAGATCAGATAATGCTTTGGAATTTGTTAAAGGTCCTTGTGCTTCTTATCTAGCTGATCAAGGCATAGAGCATCAAACCACTTGTGTGGATAGGCCTCAACAAAATGGTAGGGCAGAAAGGAAACATAGGCATATCTTGGAAGTAGCTAGAGCATTAAGATTTCAAGCTACTCTTCCTTTAAGATTTTGGGGAGATTGTATCACCACTGCCACCTATCTTATAAATAGATTTCCCTCTCCAATTCTACAAAATAAGACACCTTATGAGCTCCTGCTAAACAAAGTTCCTGATTATTCACATCTGAAAGTTTTTGGATGTTTTGCTGTTGCTACAAATCCTTCTAGGATTTCTGATAAGTTTGCTTCAAAAGGTGTGCCTTGTGTGTTTTTGGGATATCCTGCTCAACAAAAAGGGTATAAATTGTACAATCTACTAACTCACAGTTGCTTTGTGAGTAGAGATGTTCAGTTTCATGAACATATTTTCCCTTTTGCTGAATCTAGTACTGCTCAATTTTGTCAACCTATGCCTGTTCCTATGCCAAGCTCTAAAGTCATATTTGATGAACCCATTGTCCTTCCTACAAATGTTCCTGTTCATATGATCAATGAGAATTCAAGAGAAGAAGGTGAGAGTCACACTATTACACCTGCTGCTGCAGAAGATGTACCTGAAATTTCTTCCAATATTCCTATCAGAAAGTCTTCTAGACAAATCAAGCCACCTGGTTGGACTAAAGACTTTGTTGTTCCATCAATTAAACCTGTAGCCAATCAAGTTACTGCTCCTGTTTTACCTACTCAATTTCAGTGCTTTCTTAGTGCTCTTGAGAGCAACAGTGATCCTAAAAACTTCAGAGAAGCTATTCAAGATACAAGATGGTGTGAGGCCATGAATAGTGAATTAAAAGCCTTGGAAGATAATGACACTTGGGAAGTCACTGATTTGCCTCCTGGAAAAAGGGCAATTGGTTGTCATTGGTTGTATAAAACTAAGCTGAAGTCTGATGGATCAGAGGAAAGGAAGAAAGCAAGATTAGTAATTCAAGGTAATAGACAGAGAAAAGGAGAAGACTATGAAGACACTTTTGCTCCTGTAGCAAAAATGGTGACTGTAAGATCCTTGTTGGCTGTTGCAGCAATGCAAGGGTGGGATATTGTTCAAATGGATGTCTCTAATGCTTTTTTGCATGGAGATCTGTTTGAAGAAGTGTATATGAAAATGCCCTTGGGGTATAGTGGAAAAGGGGAGAAAGTGCAAAATGTGAAGAATGATTCTCTTCAGGTTTGCAAGCTTAAAAAATCTCTGTATGGCCTTAAACAAGCACCAAGACAGTGGTTTTCTAAGCTTTCATCTGCTCTTGTGTCTTTTGGATTCAAGCAATCCAAAGCTGATTATTCCTTATTCACTAAGAAGGAAGGAGAGTCCTTTATAGCTGTTCTGGTCTATGTAGATGACTTGATGATCACAGGAAATGACAATTCTCTAATTTAGAAGTTTAAAAGTCAATTGAGCTCCACTTTTCATATGAAGGATCTTGGTGATTTGCACTATTTCTTGGGTTTGGAAGTAACTAAGTCTGAATATGGTCTGTTTGTTTCACAAAAGAAGTATACCCTGGAATTGTTGCAAGAAGCTGGTGTTATGTCAAGCAAGCCTTACAAACTCCCTATGGATCCAAATCTAAAGTTACAAGCAGAAATGGGGACTCCTTTACAAGACCCACAGGTATACAGAAGATACATTGGGAAGCTTATCTATTTAACTATCACAAGACCAGACATCTGCTACACAGTACAGCTACTAAGTCAATTTATGCAGAGTCCTACCTCTGTTCATATGCAGGCTGTAAAACATTTGTTAAGGTATCTTTTGAATTCACCAGGTCAAGGTATCCTTTTGGCTCATCATTCTAAGGTAAAGTTGACAGCTTATTGTGATTCTGATTGGGCAAGCTGTCCCATGACTAGGAGATCTACAACTGGATATTGTATTCTCCTAGGTAATTCACCTATTTCATGGAAATCAAAGAAGCAGGGTGTTGTTTCTAGAAGTTCAGCTGAAGCTGAGTACAGGGCCATGGCAATTACATGTTGTGAAGTGACTTGGTTGCTTAGTCTGCTAAAGGATCTTGGTATTAAGGACCTTCATCCAGTTACTCTGCATTGTGACAATCAAGCTGCTATACATATAGCAGCTAATCCAGTTTTCCATGCTAGAACTAAACACATAGAGGTTGATTGCCATTATGTTAGAGATCAAGTCAAGGAAGGAACAATCAGGCCTGAATACATTCATACTACAAAGCAATTAGCTGATGTCTTCACTAAAGTTCTTCCTGTTGAGCAGCATCATAATCTTTTACACAAGTTGGGAGTTTCTTGCTCAGAGAACTCTCAACTTGAAGGGGAGTGTAAAGAGTAGAAATGTAAACCATTGTATAGTGTAGGGTCTAAAGTGTAAATACTTTGTAAGAAAGTTAAGAATTCTGTTAGTTGGTTATTTTCTCTTTTTCCTCTATAAGAGGTAACTTGTAACTCATTTTTACACACAGTAATGAATTTCATTTTTCCCTAAATTCTTTCACCATTTTACTTTACATAAATAAATATATACAATTACTGGGAAAGCTTTGATTATTTTATTATTAAAAATATTATTATTAAAAAATAAACTCGGGCCTAATCTATTTTATCCGACCCGTTGTGTGTGTTAGGTTTAGGCATCTTTTAGCCTGACCCGACCCGACCGACCTTAAATGTTACCCGTCTTTATGCTTTGTTCATCCCACCTCAACTCACAAGAATGAGTACACACAAAAAATATTCTCAAAATCAAACCCACAAACCAGAAACGATTGATTTCCACAAACCAGAACCAAAAAAAAAACGATTGGATTCCATGCCTACATCAAGTCAATTATGTGAGTTTATTAACCCTAATTAAATTATGCGGGTTTGCATTTAATGTGTTTGATGAAATGTTGCTGAGAATTTACAGGTTGTTTATACCAGTTTACCCAAATTAAACCAGATTAATCTATTTCATACAAATAGGTATTTATCAAGTGACTTAAAGTCTAATTAACTAATACGGAATATATGAGCTTGAAATCATTTTTTAGGTTTTAAACATGGTTCAGTATTCATTATTTTTTTTATTAGTCATCAAGGCCTAATTTAGAAGATGAGTCTTCTACAAGTTAATAGTCATTGGCGACATCTAGCCTTTTGTATTTTAGTTGGAAAAGACTACTTTCTCACACTTTCAAGTATTATCAATACGGCATATATAGGTTAGTATATGTAATACCAAAGAGATTTTCCCACAGTTTCTGTATTTACGCATATGATGCGGCGGCCTATAAAAAGGTGAAAAGTTGGGTAGTTACTTAGTACAGCTAATATGTATCTTATTTTGTAATTATAATTGAGCCATTGAAAATGTTAAAGTTGTGGCTTTGTTTAAGGTGTTTCTTATTTGTTGATAAATTCTATCATTTCTCACTTTGGTATAGGTGATGCTAGACAAATGCCGGTTCTGGATACGGATATGCAACATTAGGTAATAACAATACCATTTATCTGCTATTAATTGTTAGTCACACCGAATTTAAAACTGTTGGAGGTCTGTTTTAGACATACATTGGGTATATATTGACAGACTTGGATATGCATGCTGGAACATTGTCACATCCACTGCAAGTCGGCCTGTAAGCAAGCAGGATGAACATGTTCTGTCAATCGGGGAAGTTTTTTGGTGACAAGACCTGGAGATATCAGAAGTAAGAATAGTGAAAGAGCTTATTTATGGGTGTTTTTTTTATTCGGACTCCTCCTGTAGAGCTGAAACTTTGTGCAGACGGTTTGTTTGCACCAATATTGCTCCAACGGGTTTAGGGGATATGGTACTCGGGCAAGAGTGTGGTCGGGCTTATAAAAAGAAGTGGTGGAAGCCTACTTTTGCGCGATATTTGCTAAGATCAAAGTTAGTAAACATTTGCTTTATGTTAAATTTTTTTCGGGTCGTAGATTTACAACTAATATATGATTTTACAGATCTGCGATGGAAGTTGGTCGAGGTATTGACAGAGCAGTTCAAAATAGTTTTAAGTCTAACATCAGCTTGAGTATTCTTGCTTATGGTGATGTTGAACTCATGGGAGATTCACGAGCCGATAATAAGAGTTCTCTTGACTCTGCTGCTCTACTGATGCCATATGAGCTCTGACGACTCCAATTGATAAAAATCAGGTAGATACTTAACCATTACACAATGTAAGTACTTAAATGTCGGCCTATGTAACTTTCTCTAGAAACAAATTGTCCCATTTGGATTAAACATTGAAACTTTAGCTTTAGTAGGTGTTTGGGAATGCGTGTTTAAAACGCAGGCTTATCAGTTCTCTAAAATTTCTTATGGAAATTGCTTTTGGCGCTTCTTAGGATAGTGAAATGAAATTGCTTATTCTTTATAAGAAGTTGAGTAAGCAATGCCAAAGAGCCACGCTGTTTGTAACAAATTTAAAATTGCAATAAGTTTGTTACAAAAATATTATCTCAGCTTGAAAGACACTCATTAGCCGAAAAATGGTGATATCACTTATTTACAAATATATATAAGTGCAGTAAAGAAGCTAGCACAAACACCCCTTTATAGTGTGACATATAGTCACCGTGCTGCTGATTCAGTCAGAATTGACTGTTTCACACACCATCTTTGTAGCAGCCATGAACACCTCTACTGCACGCAGTCCCAAACACCCCTTAAAACGTCCTAATGACCCATTTGACACATCGTATTCGATATGTTTATTTGAAGTTTCTTTGTTTTTTGTTTTGTTATGAAGTTGTAATGGTACTAACATGTTTTGTTGATGACGTTGGTATAGGAACTGAACGTTGGTCCTACATCACATTCGCTTCTCAAGGACTGGATAAGTTTGGTGGGACTCGACATTGAGGAAGAGATTCTACAATCTGAACGACGCTACCTCATGATGGCCCGTCCAAATATGGAAAATGATGGTGCACAAGTGATGAATAACAATAATAATAAAGCTATACGTGCTTCGCGGTTTGTTCCGGCTTATCAGAGGTAGTTACAACATTTACTCGAAACATTTGTTATTGAAGTCAGTCGCTTAGGTGATTTTGATAATTTTCTGTAATTTCATTGCAGCATGCAAGAGCATCAATATATAACAAATTTGGCTGAGGCAGAGCGTAAAAAACATTCAGAATATAGACCTACAATCGAACACGATGGGGTGCTTTGGCCAAGAGTAACCTAGCCAAAAGTCATACCCAAATGGTAACATCAGGCATGAGCGCAGAGAAGATTGTTCAAGGGAAAAGTAAACAGATAAGTTCTACACCGGAGGGTAAAACAGTAGATGAAGCTGTGAATGAGGGATCAATGTCATCGTCTTGGTTAAAGCTATTAAGTGTGGCCGAGCAGGTGTCTGATAAGAGTGCCACCAGAGGGTAAAACAATAGATGAAGCTGTGAATGAGGGATCAATGTCATCGTCTTGGTTAAAGCTATTAAGTGTGGCCGAGCAGGTGTCTGATAAGAGTGCTCTGGAAAAGAATTTAGGTGAAGCCCTTGAGAAGACAACCGCTGATCTTTCTACCGGTGGAAAGGGTATATTGGCTGCAGATGAATCAGCAAGAACAATGGAAACAGAAGAGCATTGTGTGAGCTACTTTTTTGCACATCTGATGCGCTTCAGTACCTTAGTGGAATAATAATATCTGAAGAAACACTAAACCAGGAGACCAAAAAAGGTACATTAATAAATATTTTTTATAGCTTTTTTGCATCAAATAAGTACAAGATGTTTCATTTGTTTTCTTAACAACAGCAGCTTTTATATGGCAGTTAACATT
>BQNB010193516.1:0-11530 GCA_026074375.1 Tanacetum coccineum
ACTATCTATTATGATAACTTGTATTCAACTAATACATTTCAAAACCTATGAATTTCACTCAACCTTTGTGTTGACTTTTTAGCATGTTTATCTCAGGTAATTGAGCAACTTATGGCACGGACTTGAAGATGGCTAAACTGTTATCATTCAATCTTTATGTTTTTAGATTTTAGGACCTGTCCTTTTGTAAATCTCTGATATATTATTGAAAGATAACTAAATTTTCCAAAAACGTCTCTTTTTTAGTCGTTTTCTATGATTATGACTGTTGTACTATGAAGTAATACCCCAGATTAGCTTCCGCTGCTGTATGTAAAATTAGGGGTGTTATAATCTGTAACACCTCAAAAAATATGCGACAACGGAATAGGTAACCGGGGGCGGTACGTCATAATACATAAGCACAAGATATAAGAAAACGACCTCTAAATGAGTCGTTTGATAAAATAACTTCGTTGTTTCGTTAAAAGAGTTAAATAAAAATAACTTGTCCCACATTTGCAACACTGAAAAATATTGCTTTAAAATACAAAGAAGATAGAGTTGTGCTAATGAAATCTATAAAAATTATGCCTTGAAAGAATGCAAACTCCATGCACATGCACTTGCAATGCACCTTGGCAGTTAAACACTTGAGAAATACATGATTAAAAATGTCAATATAACGTTGGTGAGTTCATAAGTTTAGTAATTAAATAAAGTTGGACCGTAAGTTTTAATATGGCATGACTATTGTAACACATACAATATTGATAAAACGTAATTACGATTTTCTAAGCTCATGACACCTGATTTGTTATAATCTATACACGTAAAATATAAAATATATAATATATGATGGTAAATTACCAATTTACCCTTGAGGACAAAGGTGAAAAGGAAATTCTTCAATATATATATAATATAATATAATACGTATATTAACCGGGAAGTATGATTCCCCCCGGGGTCGTCTATCCCCAAAGACTTGTGAATTGAATCCACGTTAGATGTATAGGACAATGATTGAATTGAAGCCAAGTTTGATTTGATTTTACTTACTTTTAATAAATTAATTATAAATTCAACAATTAAGCATTAAAGACAATAACGGAAACCAAATTTATAAACACGCCAAAACGGGATCTTAAACGGAGTGTCCAAAACCCTAAATTCCTAAAATAGGACCTAACTTAAATTTTTCTTTTTTTTAAATGGACTTTATTTGACTAAAAGTAAGTTAAAGAAAACTCTAGAACAAAAAACGGCGTTAAAATGAGGTTAAAACACGAAAAATAGAACGGGAAGCAAATCCGTTCTTTAAAATCGAAAATTTAAAATTAGACCTATGAAAGCAAAACTATTTTTACTATGAACTTAGACAAAAGAAAATTTTCTTAAAAAAGATTTATATTTTTTTGATGATTTATCTATTTTTAGATTTTTTAAAGGTTTGTATGAAAATAAATGCTTAAAAATTACTAAACGAACTAAAAATTCTAGAAAAATTACACAAAAAATAGCTCGTATACTAATTATAAAAACTAGGAATCATAAGGCCGAGATCACAGAGGCGTAACAAATAGCAACAAATAAGCTAATACTGCTTAATAAGTTATTGGGCTAATATGAATATAAAGAATTAATTGTGCAAGAGTCTTATGAAAAGAACCAAGGGTTACAGCGTAGGGAGTGTGGTGGTGTGTTTTCTAAAAGGGTTGAGGTGTTGATGGTCGGGGTCGAGCTTGCTCACCCCGATTTCCACTTCCCTTTGTTTTATTTTATTTTAAAAAACTTAAAGAACAAAAGTTGTTAAGCACCTAAAAATAAGCATTTTTAATTAAAGCAACTTTTTATAAAAAGCACTAAATAAGCTGTTAAACAGCTTATAATACGACAGAAAGTACTTAGCTACTCTTTTTGGCTTTTTCTTAAAACAAAATAAGCTAGCAAACCTTATTAGCTAAAAGTTTTTAAGACTAAATAGCTAGATTAGCTAAACTTAAGTTAATGAGCTAAATAGAACTATAAATAAGCATCTAAATAAGATAGAAAACTTAAATAATATGCAGTTGCAAGGACTAAAAACAAACATGCCTAATAGTACTTTGAGCTTAAAAATAAGTAGCAAATTAAAATAAAAAAAACAATTCAAAAGCTGAACATACATGGTTATTTCTAAAACTTTGCTTAAATTCTACTAGGAAATGCTTTCCAGAAGAGCTTAAAACAACTAGAGCTTATTAAAAGGAGCTTGTGAGATTGGCTGTTACAGGAATATAGCTTTTGAGAGCTAAAAAGTTATTTTTCACTTAATTGATTGCACACAAATCAATTTAAGCTTATTTTCACAAACAAAAGTATTCTAGCAAAGATTAAGATATGTAGAAGTACTTTCTGATAAAGCTAATTTAACAATAACACTAAAAGATCTAATTTTATGTCAAAATAGCAAATCTCAGAAACAAGCACTTAAAAATCAAAAACCTAATTAAGCTAGAATCATCAATAAGCTAAGACAGAAAGTGAGCTTGTGAAAACTTAACAAACCATATGTAAGCTATTAGTCTAATCCATAAAAAACCATTTAATCTATAAGTAAAATTGAAAAATAGAAACTAAGAATATCTTACTACTATTTTTGGCTTTTTAGAAATTTTGGTGAAATTTTTAAGCTAATTTACCCTATCAAATAAGCTACAAATTTTAAAAATAAGCTTTAATCCTAGATTACTAATGTGTAAACTAAAATCCTACTTAATTTTAACCATTAAATTCTACTTAAGCTAACTAAATTTTTATCAAAAAGAAAATGCAGTAAGAACTGCAGTACCCATATCTTATGCAATTGGTTAAACCAATTTGCATGGTGATAAGTGGTCAAAACCTGCAATACACATGTACACTTGACAGGCAAAACCAATCTCAAGTGAGTTGGTTCAAAATCACTAGCTACTAAAGAAAGAAACTCTCCTGGTGCCCTGCTTTATAAATCAACCTTAAACTGGTTTGATTTTGATAATCCTAACTTATGAAAACAACATTTCTCTGATTTAATGATATGGAACTAACTCAAGCACATTGTTTTACAATCATTTGACTTTAAGGAGTCAAACACACTAAAACCAAACAACTCCTTTAAATTCGACAGAATTTCATATTAGGCCATGGAACTTTTAAATCTAGTTCTTAAAACCTTTGAAGTACCAGATATCTATAGCTTATAAAAAGCTTAATACCATAATCAACAATCAATTAAGCATAGAATCAAAGATCTATAAGCTATGCTAATTATTTTTTTTGGATTTTATGATTCATAAGACATTACAAGAAAAATATAGATTTTATCTAATAGTACTAGAAAACAGGATAGCAAGGAATGATTCCAAAAACATATGCAATAGATGTAAACTAAAATAAGAAACTAGATAAGCAAATAAGCAAAAATACACTAAGTATTTAAAAACAGGAAAAAATAAGAGAGAACTTACAATTATCCTTAGCTAAACAAAGGATTAATGTGCTCAAAGAGCTTATCAAAGCTTCTTGCATATCATGATAAGGTAAGTAAAAAGTTTGGAAGTCTTCCATTGTTAGCTTCCCCTTCAAAAGCTCAAAAGTCTAATAAATCCAAGGTTTTAAACTGATTTATTATTTAAGTATGTTTAAGGATTATTTAAGCTAACTTAGCTTAGGAGACTAAGAAGCATGTAGAGAACTTTACAAAGAGTATAGAACGAACATCAATATTTGTAAGAGATAGGCTTATAGTCGAAACGTTTATAAAACTAAAATGAGAATTTTATTAATACTTGAAACGGATTACAAACTTGATTAAAATATTGATTACCAAATGCTGAAGATTTTCATATTTAAACTAAAAAACTTCATAAATAATTTTTTTTTTAAAGCAAAATTAAGGAAAAGATATATTTCGTGTTTGTTTGGAGGTTGAAGGCACTTTTTTATCGCCGAATAAGATCTTCTAGGCTCTTGAGGGAGTTTACGTTCTCGATCTTGTCATCCATCCTTGCTCAATCATTGGAAGCTCATTCTCAACCCTTGGATCACTTTTGCACACACGGATTGCCAGCGTGGCAATCCGTGATGTGACAGCTTGAGTGTTAGTTTTGTGAGTAAGATTAGTGTGAAATCTTCATTCCCTTGTGCTTTCTCCACATAAGCGTGATCCTTGCTTGCTTGGGATTGACCAATTAGAGGGCTTGATGATGTAATATCTCTGCCAACGTGTGTCATACCACTTGAATTACCCAATCTAGCCCTCAATTAAGATTTGCCCTCTGATTTTATCCCTGTGATTAAATGAAGGAGACGAGTGAACAGTAACAAACAACTTTTCCCGCTTCTTTTTTTACTATAAGGGTGCGTTTGTGTTTGTTTGACCCGGGGTTGACTTAGGCCGGGTTATAAGGGATTTGGGTCAGGGTATTGGATTTGGGCCCGGGCTTGGTTTTGGATTTGTTATATAAAAAGTTAACGGGTGTTAACTTCTATTAATAGAAGTTAACACTGTTAGGCTTTAAGGGCTATTTTTGCAATTTGGATTATCTTGAGGGCTGATTTGGAAATTTAATGGGTTTTGTCTTGTTGTGACTTTGACCAAGGGTTGACTGAGGGTTGACCATTGCTGACCTTTTTATAGAAAACTTCTGGCTCTTTGTGTGCTCTTCCGTTCCCGTGTTCGTTTTTGCCCGGTTTTAACCATTTTCTTGTGATTTTTGCTTTATCCGTACCTACACAATAAGAAAGACAAAAGCATATACTGGCCCTTTAGGCACTGTTTGATCTTTTGGGTTTATTTTGAGAATAAAACGGATATGTGGTTTTCACAACTATCAAAATTCCCCCAAAACTACGCGATTGCGAGTACTCACGCAATGTTTATATGCCTTATAAACCAAATATCTCAACTTTTTCCCAACTCACTTGAAAAGTTAGCAAGATTTTTGTGGAGAGAGTTAAGAGATCACAAGTTATAAAACACCCATATTTCCTATTTTTCTAAAACTTCTCCATTTTTTTTATAATATAACTGAGATTATTTCGACTTTTGTTATTTTCATAACTATTAGGGATCATAGACCAAGATGCATTTCGATCCGAGAATGCCCCAAAAAGGATAAATTCATCGTTCCCGACTTTTCACTTATCCAAACCAAGCTTTAAACAAAATACAGCTAAATATCCAGTAAAGATGCTTAACACTACTCATATTTTCAATTGTGAACTTTTTTACTCTGAATTTTATTATATTCTTAAGTGAGTGTGCTATCTTGAATTTCAACCATGGAATCAACTTTTTGCATCATACTAAGTTTTTACCGTTCCACCTTTGACTAATGAGTTTAATAGCGAGATCATCATATGTGGACTTTCATCTTGGCAATCCCAACCTTACGGGCTAAGTGACAGGCTTTTGACACCCCATAGAGATAGTATCGGGACTCAGGTCTTAGGATTCAAAAAACTTAGGTTTCCCTAATATTATAGTTATAAATAGAATAGTCAAAGTGCCAAAGATATTTTGAATTTAACAAAAAGAAGACTATTTATTAATGTAATTTAATATATAGAACCATTTATGCAATTGTAACCTCGACCTATTAGAAGGCATGCACATCGGTTGTGAGCGACAAGATGCAGCAAACTTTTTATAGTCTTGGATCTTTATTTTACTATGGCTTTCATTAGAAGACTACCACATTGGTTGTGAGCCGCGCAAGGAGGGCAGTAAACTTTATCAGCCACAACTTTTATTATTATATTTTTTTTCAATTTTACCATTTTTTATATAGAAGATTCTTTTTGAAAATTCAAGTATAAATTTGAAACCAAGACTAAAATTTTTGTATATATTCATAAAAATTGTTGATTTAAGTTTATCTTCAGAAATAGACGTATATTATCCGGATATAGAGCTTATGGGAGAAAAGCAACAAGTAGCATCATGAGCTCTTAGATTCCAATAATTCTTTGTTTTAGATCCTACTCCATACTTAACTCTATATTTTTCGATTTCGAGAAATCAAACGGCCACGCTAGCTTAAAGTTAAGGAACAATCTAGAGCTCAACACGCTCGATCGGGTCAAAATTTACTCTTATTCTTACCCAGCAAGAAAGTCAAAATTGTGATAAAAACACTTATTTTATTTTTTGAAATTTTTTTTGTATTTTTGAAAATTTTGGTGACAAAAACACTTTTTTATTTTTATATTTTTCTACAAATAAAACTTAAAAATTTAAAAAATTTGAAATTTTTGCTATTCTTGTAGGAAAACGGGGTACGTGAGAAAAAAACAATAAGTAGGTAACATCAAATTGATAGATTCCCTCCCCAAACTTAAATGAAACATTGTCCTCAATGTTTTAAAGCGGGTCTCTACGCAAATCTAAGCCGTTTATTAATTATGCAAAGTTAAACGTGAATCGATAAGATGAAAGGATATCGGATTTCCCCAAACTAATTGCAAACAAAGGCTAGGGAGCTCAAGTAAACCGGGACAAAACACCGAACACGAGAGTCTTCAGAAAATTTGGGTCTATCATGCAAACAATCACAAGCACAAACAACAAACACAAAGAACGGAAGAGTACAAGCCTCCTCACACACATCAGAAACTAGAAAGAAAAATAGAAAATGGATAAACATGGGGTGCCTCCCACGAAGCGCTTTGTTTTTGGTAACCGAGTCACATAGCTTGACTCGATCCCTAAATTCATTCGTCCTTAGGGAGAGTAAATGGAAGAGAAAATCTCAATCGGGCTTTCATTAATGTTTGGACAAACATTAAAGCATATGAAAGTTCCATCCCGATGAGATGCCACCGGCTTAAAATGGAAATGTCGGGGTCAAAAATGGTGTCCTCATTTCTGGCGGAGGAAAGTAAGGGAGAAACCTCAGGGTAGGTGAGATACGAAAGGAAAATCCAAGTGACAAATGTGAAGGAATTGTCAACTTCAACATTAATCTCACTTCCCCCTGGGTCAAAACATTCGTCTTCATTAAGCTCATCAAAATTGTTTATCACAAGTGCATCGATCTCAATAATTAAGCTAATCTCAACATCTGGTGGTTCTGGAGGAGGACGAGTCTTCATCTTCGGAATCATCCAAGTCAAAATCACTTTCAATACCTGGTGGTATCGAATCATCTGGTCCGGAAAATATATCGATCTCTTCCCTATTGGGGTCACTATCCTCGATGAGAGTAGTAGATATGGGAAGAGACTCGATAGTTGTATGAGAATTTTCTGGTGACTGGGAAGATGAATTACTACAAAACAATGACATTTGATTGATGTAATCCTCACGCTCTTTGACAATTCCTGGAAGAATCGTGATAATTTCACCGGTGAACTCATGGTGAAGAGGATCACTCCTTGGAGAAAAAGTAATCAAAGTATTATGGATGGATTCATTTTGTTTTGGTTCATGATCGAAAATCACTTCGGGAGAGAGATTATGGGTGGTATCATCACTAAGCAGATTCTCAATAAAAATTATGTCTCCTTCCGAATCATAATAGTCTTCCTTAAAATTAGAAGAAACTTCCATTGCTAGAAAAGCATTGATCTCATCAATATCGACTTCTGGATCAGAATACTCAACCTTATCGGTTAAAGGTGTGTTAAGGAAAACTGGCTCATCAGAATTTGAAATGTTAGAGTTCTCGTTTTCGACATCTTCATCCATCTCGTTAAAAAGAGGATTTACGTTGCTAGAGGTGAAGTTGTCATCAAATTCAAAAAGAGGGTTTGAATAAACTTGAAAATTTTCTTCTTGAACTCTTTTTTAAGAAGAGTGAGTTCATC
This sequence comes from Tanacetum coccineum, assembly GCA_026074375.1. Classification (NCBI taxonomy): domain Eukaryota; kingdom Viridiplantae; phylum Streptophyta; class Magnoliopsida; order Asterales; family Asteraceae; genus Tanacetum; species Tanacetum coccineum. The sequence goes on from BQNB010193516.1 coordinate 7,813, forward strand.
AGCGAACTCCTCAAGATTATCACTAGTCTTCACCGGAGAAGAACTAGGAGGAAGAACATCGGGATGAATAGTGGTACTGCCACTAAATGGCTCATCTTTCAAAAAATCAATGACAGAAATAGCATGAGCAAATTGCTTATTCTTGCTTTTCTCAGATTTTTCAGCATAAAAGACAAGTTCATCACTTCCTACTCTTAATGTTAATTTTTCCTCATATAAATCAATGAGAGCTTTTGCAGTGCGAAGGAAAGGTCTCCCTAAAATAATAGGCACTCTCGGGTCTGGTTCAAAATTAACCACAACAAAATCAGCAAGAAAAGTGAAACCATCAACTCTAACTACAACATCCTCGGCTATGCCCATTGGGTGCGTAACGGAACGGTTAGCAAGCTCGAGTGTCATTCGGGTGGGCTTCAAAGCTCCAAGCCCAAGTTGCTTGTAGATAGAATGAGGCAAAAGATTTATGCTAGCTCCAGAATCGGCTAAAGCATTAGTCCTATCAAGTTCTTGTAAAGCACACGGGATAAGAAATTTTCCGGGATCTTCGAGTTTCTCGGGAACTTTGTTCAAGATGATGGCAGAACATTCAGCATTTACGGTTGTAATGGCGATTTCCTCAAGTTTCTCTTTGTTTCTCAATAAAGTGCTTAACCATTTGTTGAATTTCGGCATTTCGATGAGAGCATCTTTTAAACCAATTTCTAAACGGAGTTGTTTAAACAACTTCATAAACCTGCTCTGCTGAGCACTGGGTGTATCTTTCTCTCTCACTTTCATCCTCTCGGGGTATGGAAGTTTAGGTTGATATGAATTAGGCTCTGGAGAATTAGGCTCTTGAACAGTTTTCTTAGCCTTTGATTTCAGAATTTTAATAAAAATGTAATCATGATCCTTCGGAGATGGGACTTGTGCGATACTTTCAAAACTTGATTTTTGCACTTTGTCCATTGACGTCTCCGGGTTTCGTTCTGGTTCCTTTAGAGGAGTAGGAATAACGGGAGTAGGAAACAAGATGAGTCCGAAGGTCCCATCACAAGTTTTTACCAAGTTCGTGGGTAATAATCCCCTTAACATGCTCGTGAGGGTTAGTTTACTGTTTGACAATGAAGAGTACCTGAATTCGAAGACGAAGTGGTATTGGAACTTATGAACTTAGAAAGCATTTCCGTTAAATTTGTCATCTGGTTTTGTAATCCCTGGCCTTGATTTTGCATATTCCTTATCACTGCATCATTAGCCTTGACATAATTCTCAAAATCGATCTTTTGAAAACACCTTCAATCTGCGGAGCAGGGAAATGAGCTTGGTAAAAACGGGGTTTGATTAGTCGGAGGTTGATAAACTTGTCCTTGGTTGCGTGGAAGCTGGTGTTTGTTGCATATGTGTGATGAGATGAATGGGTGGTTGAGGAAGAGTTGTTGCAAACACAAGAGGTGGCTCAGCAATAGTGGTGACCGGAACATCTACAAGTGAATTTGCATCAGTGTTAAGATTAAATATTGAGTCAATACTTGTATTTGGTCTGGGGTTGAGCATGTTAGAAACGAAGCCAGATGACACAGAAGAACTCTCCTGTTGACCTTTAGGATTGATCGGAACGGTGAGTATGACATGAGTATCTTCTATTTCCTGAGTTGCTTGAATATTAGGCAGTGGAGTATCTATCATCACAATGCATCTTCCCTCTAGATTTATGTTCATGTCCCCGTATAACACATTTGATTCGTCCTCTGCATATGTATCTTCTTCATTCATCTTATCTCCCTCAACATTTGCATTATGAATTTCATCATCACTGTCTTCATCATTAGTGGATTCAACATGAGAAGGTGTTTGAACCCTTGGATCAAAGCTATCTTCTTCATATAATTCTTCAGCTTGCTTTGCTTCATCATCATAAGTTGAAAACTTAGGATGAACAAAGTCATCACCATTATTATCAGATTCAGTTCATTCATCATCATCGTCATCTTCGTGTTTACTCACATTCACTTCATCATCATCGTCTTCATCACTTGACTTCCAAGGTATCTCCTCATCATCAGATCGAAATGTAGGTGCATCGGGAACCCCTGGTGAAACACCAGTTCCTTCGTGTGCACCTGAACCGCTAACGTGTGAGATGTGGGTTTGAATTAAGCTTCGTTTGATGACCAGCTTCAATTGTTCAGCCTCAGTCAATGCTATGTCAGAGAGAGCTTCCAATCCAGGAGCTGGTTGCTTTTTCTTTCCAGACTTTGCTACCTTAGTCGTTGCTTTGACTCTTTTACCTGAGGAAGGCTTGGGTGCTTCATCAGTCTTTGTCCTGGAAGATTGACGTACATATTTCGGTTTTGGTTGTACCTTTCCAGTAGCAAGATCATGGTAAGTCTTGTACGCTTTAGATTCTTTCATTGCTGGATTGGTTAGATAGTCTGGAAGAATGGCATCGTATCTTTGAACAACTTCATGCTGAGGAATGAATCTCATAGTTATGAGAATAGGATCATCATTAGCCATGTGCCAGTCAACCTTGTTTATTCTTGGAATGTGACAAGGATAAAAAACACCTTTTCGGGAGGTCTTGGTTGATCAAAATAAACTAGATAAAACATTGTGTAGTTTTAGTGAGAGAAAGTAGAGAGAGGGGATGAACACAAAAAGATGAAAGATTAGATTAAGGAAAAAAGAAAAATGAACATCCACCCCCTCATGGAGAGCCATGAGGGGTATTTATACAAGAAGAAAAAGCTAACTATTCCTAGTTAACATAAAAGACCCCTGCGTGATACGCAGTGTCCAAAACTAATCCAATTCACGTGTAAGACGCCAGCTTCACTAAAAGTGAGGCTAACAATCTCCCTCCAAGATGGCGTCACACGTGAATTGGTTACAATGTTCCCTACAAGCAAAAATAAAGAAAAATGATAAGAATGAAGTCCAGTATTCCTTGAGAATATCTTTGACGATCTACTTGAATACTCCAGCTTTATTTCTTCAGCTTGTAGACGAACGAAATGCTGAGGATGACATAGAAGTTTTCTCTACCGAACCCGGTTTTGATTGGATTTTTGCACATAACTTCCTGACATGACTTCAAAAACTTTCTTCATACGCTTCTGGTCATCACGAAGTTTCTGAATTAGCTGCATGTCTTGAGAATGCTTCATATTCTTGCACTTCTGGTCATGTCGAAGTATATCAGAATCTGCATCTCATTTGTCATCCTTGAAGTTCTCTTATCCGAATACTTCGGCTTTGATATGAATTATGCTCTGAACTTCTTCAGCTCCCTCCCAAACAGACACCCCTTAGACTGATAAGAATTAATACACCAGTCTTGAGGGAGGGATGATATCATCAACATCGTCTCACTTAGGAAGCATCCCAGTCTGGATTGAATTCAGCCCAAAGTACACATTGTATCCCTTTACCGAAGTCGAAACCGTGACACCAAAGTAACAAGTTGAAGCACTAATCATCTCTGCGGACTAATCCTTGATGTGAACATTTCTCCCTCCAGGAAAGTGCAGATATGAATTGCTACACCAAAGTCAATTAAGTCCCGAGTGTACGCAATTTATCCCTCTATGTAGTCGAAATGGTAACATCAAAGTTAACTAAGTCCCAGATGTGCACATTTAAATTGTTTCACCAAAGTCAACTAAGTCCCGAGTGAAAGCAATTTATCCCGCAGCATAGTCGAAAGTGTAACATCAAAGCGGTAACATTAAAAATG
>BQNB010193518.1:0-11530 GCA_026074375.1 Tanacetum coccineum
ATAGGATTACTAATAACATTCTGCTTGCCTCGATTGAACTGGTTGTATCATAGAAGGGGGTGGCTTAGTACTAACTAATAACGTTCTAATCATTGGTATAGTTTGGATTATAGACTACCACCTAACACAAGTTATCGTTAAGCAGTAAGTGGGTAAAGTCTCTATGAGCTAGGGTTCGTTCGACATACACCGTGCCGTCTTCTAGATGAATTATAATAAATATAAATAAGGATGATTTATGCGGATGCTTTAATTGTGACAGAATTAATATGTCTAGGTCTTAGGATGAAGTCTCGCCTAAGTCTAAGAATGATATGCCACATCGAGATAAGTAATCATTGCGCTAAATAAACAAACCAACTTCTAATCGGATTAATGATGGCTAATACAGTTTTCTAATATAAGGCTTGACCGCTCTTTTATCTTCTGTTAATTTGCTTGCGTGGTGTTGATCCCACTTAAATGGATCTTGAATTCCTTAGCTTGTGCAAGGTTTAGTTATGTAAGATAAATCCTACATAACTTATGATAGAAACTTTGTTTGATAATACTAAAGATTATGCGAAATCTAATCGTTAATATAAGAAGAATTCTTCAATGAAACAGTAACACAAAACAATATAATTCAATAAAAGCTCCAATATTATTATTACAAATAATACGAATAATCTCCTAGTATTAGGGTTACAAAACCTTGAAGCTATGACAATTCTATGAATGACTCGATTTGATACTTTGATACATAGAATTCTATACCCTAAGACCTCCTTTTATACACCAAGGAGTCCTAATAGTATTACAATATTTTCCTAAGTTATCATGATCTTCTAAACAAATAACTTATACGTATCTTTTACAAAAATATCTCATACATATCCCATAAGCAATCTTTATCTTTTCTCTGAGCAGTCTTTATCCATTCAGCAGTTGTAATCTTTCAGCAGTTGTAACTTTTATACCAGCAGCATTAACTTTCAACACCAATAGTAGTAACTTTTGTACCAGCAGCACTAACTGTGTACAAGCATCATTAACTACTTAGAAAGTTTTCTTCAATCTTCACCAGCAGTACTAAGTTACACTAGCAGTACTAACTTTATTCTAGCAGTACTATCATTACTAGCAGTAGTAACTAGCAGTAGTAATATACACTAGCAGTAGTAACTAGCAGTACTAACTACTTAGCATATTTCTCATTAAGATTACTAACAACACTAATTTATGCTTAGCAGCAGTAACTTCAAGAAGGCTTTTAATCCTAACAGTCCTCTCCTAAACTTGATATTTATCTTCAAAATCATCAAGTTTCTTTACTAAAAGCTTTATAATCACAAGGAGGATGCTTCCAAACACTTCATTGAGGTACATGGCCTTCCTTAAGCTGTTTTTTGACCAATCTAAGAAGCTCAAATGCCATTTTACACTCATAATCAACTTGGAGCTTCACATCAATGAACATCTGATGTAGTGTGTGCTTTGTAAGTGGATACATCTTCTTAACCAACAAATAATAAAGTATGTTCTGCATTGTCACACAATGAACTCTACAAGAATCATAAAGCTTCCAATTTAGCACTTTAACTAACCCTTGTTGATTCTTCCATACACTAACTTTAAGATGATGTTCAAACATGGTCTTCAAATTAAGATGTAAGAAAATATCCATGTAATTCACTGGCTTTGTCTTCTTAAATCTTGCTTTGACTATACTCCAAAGAACTTCCAAATCTTCTCTGTCAAAGTTTTTAAGCATCTTTCCAAAAGTTAAATACATCTAAGAATTACCATCTGCTCTGATAATTTAGAAATAGCTTTTTTCCCCTTATTTGTAGATCTTGTAGTCAACAATGGTTAGAGATTTAGTAGATAAAGGTGTAACTTCAATAGTTACATCATCTCCATCATCTGAAATGATTTCCATACATTGCTTAAGCTCTTCGGTTTCTTTATCATCATCCACCTTTTGCTTCTTTAAAGGCTCTTGTTCTAGCTCATCACCTGCTCTTTTAGAACTGCTTTATTCTCTTGTCTCATTGCCTTCCATCAATTCTGTGTCCATATCAACAAATATGTTTACCCTTTTCATTACTTTATCAAATAACTCTTGAACATTAGCAAAGGACTTAGTCTTCAAGTCTTTGGGCTTCCATCCTACCATGTTTTTCAGATAGGTACACATTATACTCCTTTGTTAAGCTTTTATGGATGGTCTATTTCTCCTTTCTTCTACTCTCTTAGCTGCAAAGTGCCTTATCCTTTTCTCTAAGAGTTGTTGAAACAGTTTAGACTTTTCTTTAATTGTCAACTCTTCTTGTTCCTCTGCTTGCAACTCTTCTTGTTCCTGCAGCTTCACCCAAGAGTGTAGGAATGCGGAAGCGTCAGTCTCATCTTATTCCTGAATATCAATTCCATTGTGCAATTAATGCAGCAGATGGCTTCTTCTTGTCTCTTGAATCCGCTCGGTTCCGTGCGATGCAAGATTAAGCTTGTAGCCTTGAAAGCTTCTTGTGTGGCGATCAAGAGTGTACTTAGATCATTCTTCTTCACTTGCAAAGTTGCAGATGCAACCAATTGAGATCCTTTACCCTTGTCCTTTGAAGAAGTTATTAGTGTAGATGCTTGCTCCTGCTCTTAAATAACAAGCCCTTTAGCCTTGGGTCCTGTAACAACAGTTGTAGTTATTGTAGTAGCAGTTGAGAAACAGCCTTAAGGGAGATGATTACTCTTTAATTCATCCAAGTTCTAGAGCTTAAAGTCAATGTCAACATCAAATAAATCTTTGTGCGAGGGCGACTAACTGGAATTGAACTTAGAGTTGTAGCAGCATAGAGCCACAAGGCTCAGCCATTTTCTACAAACACCCTTCATCACCATCAAGATCATGCAACTCCCAAACATATCCGCATCATGGAAACATCTTCCCAGGGGTGATGTCTTCATCAACATCAATATCATGAATTTTCCTCCCCTGTTTGGATGCATCCTCCTGATCACCCAAACTAGCTTCATCATCTGAGGAATCAATTCTAGCAGACATACCAACCTTGTATAACCTTTTAAGACTATGAGTTCTTGACTTTTTCTTTCTCTCTAGCTTCTTGACTCTCTGTTTTTAAGTACTTGTATTCTCCTGTGCCGAGCAGTATTTGTTTTTTCAGGTCAAGAGACTGAACTCTTTGTTATTTGGTACATAAACTCATCAATTCCTTGAGAGGGGTTGCATACTATCCTCACATTCGAGAGTGTGTTAACTCCTGCGATCATTGGATCATTAGAAAATTTAGAGTAGCAATCTCAGACCTAGTCTGAGCAATGGATTCTACCTCATAGGTGTCTTGAGCCTTTGGAGCCCAACACCTAACTAGTTTCCAATGGAACTTGGTTCATTAGTGTTGCCTTGGATTGGGTCGTAGAGAGGTCACCTCTGTCCTGGCTCGTGCACTAAGAAGCCATTGAAGCAGAGCAAGTGAGTGTAGCGCCTTTCCAAACTGTCATGGGGGGCCTGTGCCGTCATAGACAAGAGAGGAGGTAAAGCGCGGAAATTCGGGGTCGGGGGGGGGGTTGGGGGGATGTTGGGGGGGGGGGGGGGGGTGGGGGGGGGGGTTGGGGTGGGGGGGGGGGGGGTAGGGGGGTCTAAGGTGGGACTGTGTTGGGTTTGGGGGGGGAAGGGGGGGGTGGGGGGGGGGGGGGGAGGGGGGGGGGGGGGAGGGGGGGGGTGTGCCTCATCTGCTGGCCCGGTTCTCTACCACAAGACTACAGATTGGAGAGGCGCGAGCGTGGCGCCGTGTTCCTGTTCTCTTGTGGGCGCTGTACCAGCAAAATAACAAAAAAATTGCTCTGACTCTCAACACTACTTTTGGAGCGGAGCCCTACATCGATCAAAGTATGGTTAGAGGTGCGCGGGTGTGAGCGAGTGCGAGCGATGACGCTGGATGAGTCGAGGCGAAGACCAGAAACCTGAGAGCGAAGAGAAGAGCGACCCGGAGGTGAGGCCGGCACGGAGCGCCAGCCGGTGACGAGAGAGAGGAGTGACTCAATACAACAGCTAAAATAGACTTATACTTAGTTCTACTGGGGCCCGGCAATGCATCAAAGAAGCTCATACTCCGAGGAGCGCACCTTTTGCAAAGCATGTCAAAAGACATGAAATATTTCAAAACTTGATGAGATGCCCTTAAACATCATTCAAGAATGCAAATTTTTTGACATATGAGGAGAGCGTATTTTTATAGACCCTTTTCCAAAATCAACCAAGTTCGAAACATCTTAGTCTCTGTCGACTATAGGATATGCAATGGGCCCGAAGTCAAATGAGCGCTCTAGCAACAAAATATGCCAAGTTTGTGTTAGTTGGGGGACTTTTCTAGGAAGGGAAAACTAGTTCCTGTCATTTCAGAATGCCCCAAAGCTCTCATAGCGATCGAGGTACTCATTTCTGGCAGAGCGCGAGGCGAGGCGGAGAGCGTGAGAAAAACTATGAAAAGATAGGATGGACCGATCATCTACTTCATACAACCCTCAAACAAAATGTCAAGTTGAAAACATGAACATAGCTCTTAAAAGAATTCTTGAAAAAACTTTTAAAGACAATCATGCCATCTGGTCAAGGATGATGCTCTGTGGGCTTTTCGTACAGCTTACAAAACACTAACCGAAACAACACCATACAAGCTCGGGATAGGGGTAAAGGAGACTCCACCTTCGCATTTAGAAATAAACACCGTGCATACTGGGCTGGGGCCTGAAAAACTATATACCAAATCTCATGGCGCTGCTTGTGATAACTAATTTTTCAACAATTGTATGATTTATACGAACTTCCGCATCAATCGGGCAGAGATAGAAACTCTCAATCTATACAAGGCAAGACCAAAGTCTTAGCATGACGAAAACACAATATTAGAATAGAATTCAAACACGACAAAACAAAGTGATGCTCATTCATGCAAAATATAAAATTCAAAGCAAGCCGAAACGCAAATCTCGCTTTGTGCAAGGGACCGGAAAACTAGAGAGAAACATAAATCCATCCGGTGGATATGTTGAACAATATGAGAGGCGAAGGGATGAAAAAAAATATATCTATTGTTAAGAGCACGAACTAAAGCACTATCAGAAGAGAGGCGGCGTATAGGGCGTGATGGAGTACCAATGGGAGGGAAGCCAGTCACACTCCCTTCTTATTCCGAAAGAATGAACTCCAGAAGCATGAGTCTAGTTAACGAATCTCTAAAAATTAGAGGCGCTGGAGGTGGGGGATTCTCGGGAGTCGACCGTGCTTTAATTAAGCGAGGAGGAGTCCCCCCTCCACTCATTCTTTTTAATTTTGTTTCTCTAAAAAAACCAAAATATTAGAGACGTAGAGGAGTGTGCTGAGATGTGTCTTGATACTTTTATGCAGGTAATATAGCTTAAATCTGGAAAATTATGGAGTATGCTCAAGTGGGATAGCTCTTTCGCAGCTACATTTCTCTATGCCCGAGAAGTACCGTTTTCCCTTAATTTTCCCTATTTTCTAGTTTATCAGATATCACATTAAGGGCAATGTTCAACTTAAGGTGAGGGAGCAAAAAGGAAACATTAATTCAAATCCCTCCATTGATATTTTCCCTGCCAAAAATTTTTCCAACTGATATTTTATGAAAATAAAAAAACAAAAAACTAGGAAGCGTAATGCGTTAAGGCGACGAGCAAGAGAATAAAAATGGCGGGACTTAGTAAGGCAAATCCAACTGGATTGACACTATAACTAGCGGAACAAAACCATCTCCACAAATTAATAGACGTTTATAGCCATAAAGAATATTCGTCGGTAGCACACGGCGACGCGGGCCGTAGAAGTGAAACTAAGACAATTAATGCCTTTGGAGCTTGTTCGTCGGGGATTAAGTTTAAATAGGAATTGGGGGGGGGGTGCATGCAAGAGGCCATCCATCGTTATGGCTGTGTATTTGTAATTTTTCGCCTTTTCTAGAGCAATGGTATTGGTTGAAAATTATATTTGAGTGAGCCGGCAATTTAGTAGATCTAAAACTTGTGGTTGATCATCATTTACTAGACCGCAGTGAGATTAATTTATAGACAAAATCATATGTTATGAGAGTAATAAATCCCGGGGGGGGGCAAGCTCCTGTAGTCTACAAGCACGCATGCCCTTTTAGTGCTAGTGAGTGGAATGACGGACGGAAATCAAGTTTTAAAAGCAAGAAGTTTCCGATGTCAGCCTTAGTTGAGCGAGCTAGCGAAGTAGTATATAAAAAAAATATTTTAGTTTAAAAGGCTCAGTTTCGACACAAAGAAAAGTATATGCCTAATCACGCCTCATCAGTATCAGAGTATCTCCCGTTGGAGGGGAAGATTTGAGCTGATGCTCACGGGGGGGTAGCTCATCGTACCATGTTAATGGGAGCAAGCACAAGAAAGGTAGAGGTCGTGGGTGGGAGGGGGGTCGGGGAGGGGGAGGGGGGGGAAGGCGGGGGGCTATAATGCTATCAAATTATGTCAGGGTGCATCTGAGGTGTATCGGGGTAGTTAGTTAAAACCCCTAAGTAGTGATGGGTATGGGTTAGGTGTTATTATAATTTTTGTTGGGGCGGTGGGGCAAGTAGTGAGGGGGGAGAAAGATTTCAGAGTGAGGAAGGGGGTGGGGGTGGGGGGGGGTCGAGTGGTGGACGGGGTGGGGGATTAGGGGCGGGGGGGGATGGGTGTGGGGGGTAAGTTGGGAGTAAAAAGGGGGGGGTGGGGGGGGGGGGGGGTTGGATGTAGGGGGTTTCAATGATAAGTGGGGTGGTAAGGGGGGAGGGGGGGTGGGAGGGGGGGGGGGGGGGGGGGGGGGGGGGGGGTTGGGGGGGGCGGGGTGGGGGGATAGGTCTAAGTTGTCTCGAGTGAATAAAAATCAAACACAGATTTCCATTATGAGTGCTCAGTATGTTCTATGCCTGAAAAGTTAACTAAACATAAGAACACTAGTAAAATCTAAAATTTTTTCTTCCATGTCACGCATGAAGATCTTGATTTTCTCTCTAGTAATTGCTTGAAGGCAAGCAACACCTAAGTGTTGAGGGATTTGATAATGCCTTAATTATATAGGTTTTTGGCGGCATTATTTATATATATTTTATTATTTTTCATGAACTTTCAATACCTAATAGCATAAATTATGTGCATGTTCACTTGAAGCCATCCCGAGCTCAAAAGATATAAAGTTCAAGTGTTTATAGTTACTAGAAAGCAAGATAGAATAAAAGGAAGGACCCAAAGCTGAAAAAAGACCAAAGTACGCCACACTTACCCTAAGTACGCCGCACTTCCCTTCGAGTCCAAGAATTAAAGACAATTAAATGAAGACTACATTTAATCACCAAGTACGCCGCACAATATTTCTTGTGCACTGCACTTCCCATCAAAACTATGAAGAAGAATTAAATGGAATTAAATACACCTCGCATTTACACCCTAAGTGCGCCGTACAAATAAATTTGTGCGCAACACAAATAACTTTGTGCGCCGCACTTCCACTCAAAATCAGCCTATAAATAGAGACGAATTTTCACTCCAAAATCATATATTCAATTTACTCAATACTCCATCAATCATATTCCATTCTAATATCAGCTCTTCATAATTCTATCATAAATCGTTCCCAAACCTCTCATTCATAAACACCATAAACACTTGAAGATTGAAGATCAAACTACGAAGAACGAAGAAGAACATCATAATATTTAGTAGAATAAAGGTTGTATTACGATTCCATACTTGTTACGGGTAGAATTTTGATCCATGTTCTTACCCAGACATAGAGAGGCTAAATCTCTCATGACTACTCGGTGAAAATAATATAATGAATAAGCGTTTGGTATAATTGCGATCTTGTTAATCCTAATCTTATGTTTTAATCCTATCATTTCTAATCTCATCAACTTTGATTATATACTTACTCCAGTATAGGTTGAAAGACTCGTTGTGAAATATATAGTTTTAAGATTTGTCTTTAATCTTTATCGTCTATGACGAGAAATCCACTTATGTTATTTGATAAACAAAATAGATTTGATATAATAGTAACTGGATTATTTGAGTGACACACTTGATCGAGTTAACTAAACATAAGTCTTAAGTTAAACAAGTGAATTTGTGAAAACATTTTCTGACGAGAAAACACTTTTTATAAATTCAAGTCCTAAGTTTGAGAGCGTAACTATTACCATTGCTTATGAATTATATGAAATTATTCGAGTAGTCATCTTTCTCATTATTAAATTCAGTTCAGTTTATTTTAAATCTGTTAAAGTTTATTTTTCAGCTGATTATTCGACACTACGCAAATCCCTATAAATGACATGGTCTTACCTAAAAGGATTATACTACATACGTGGGTTATACTTTTACCCATGTGTTTTCATCTAGTAATTGGTAATCTTAGTCTTATAGATTTAAAGCTTTTGAAACACATTAAGCTTTTACTAACAACCTTTGGGAGCTAAACTCAGAATGTGACACACAACATTCATATTAAAAATATTAACAATATATTTAAACGACTGATATAGTGACGATAAACCAAGAAACTACACTCCTACAAGAAAGGTTAAATTTATCAGGTACATGGAGTTGGGTATGAAGACAATTTTGTAATTACTCCTCTAGGTATGCTATCTATGATATGTTTTTTTAACGACGTTAAAGTAACAAATTCTCAACTCTCTTATATTATCTATTTTCATTCTGTCAAATCTTCAGTTTTCAATGAGGCACTCGAGTACTTACAATAATCTATTATTAGAGATATCAAATTCCAAATGAGTGCAAGTGCGGTCAGATTCAGGGGAATTGAGCTCCTTTTTTACAACGCATTGGATCTATAAGAAATGATAGTTTCATGTTAAAGAAGATATAATAAGGTCACCAATTAAAAGAAATAAAGCATGAGAAAGCATATATAGCTGCATGGATGTTGAGCATCATGAACAACATAATAGTAAGAGTTAGATTTTGAAACCAATTAATGAGGTGTCATTTATACACTTTTTTGGGGTCATTTAACCCCCTAAATCATGCAAATATGCCTAGATTATGTGGTTAATCATTTGTTTCATGTTTTTAGCACTTGGATGGCTTTTGGAGGAAATATAAGTAACTTGGGCTCATTTAGAGAAGAAACGAACAAGACTACGACTCTACACCAAATCCCTTGAAGAACTGTGCATACAGTGCGTGGAGACGGCGTCACGAATCCTAAGCGACGGCGTCAGGACTTTCAAGATGACGGCGTCAGAGATTTGGCGACGGCGTCAGAACGTAACCGACTTAAAAAGTCTCTAGAAGGATTGACATGGTGACAATGTCACGATTACAACACGACGCCGTCACGCCGCTTTTCCTATATATACAAAACTAATTTTATGGTTTTAAGTGTGTAACTTTTGGGAGACGAACCCTAACTTTTATATTCAAGTTTGGTAGCTTTTTAGGCCGTATTTAGGGCCTCAAAACCCTATTGTAATAGTCTTTTACATGTTTTAATCAAGTGAAGTTCATCTATCCCTTTAATCTTTCAATATGTCTATGTGTTGTTGGGTTAAATCTTGTTCTTCTCTCTTGTTTAACATGTTAGGCTAGATCCATTAGTATTTACTTATGATTGCATGAAACTTAGATTGTAAATCCTTTTATTGTTGCTTCTTATGATGGATGTGCGCGTTAGGCTTTAGAAAACTAGCCATAAGATATTAAATTGGCATAGACGTCTAGGGAAACGCGAGTGTGTAGAAAGGATACCATTGGTAACAGTCTTCATACTACCTTACTTGTGCGTTACCTTAACGGAATATTATGTAGATGGCGGGTTCGTGTAATTCGTTCATGACTTAGGAAATACACAGATCATCACAAGTTTGACAAAGCAATAAGATTAAGAGAAGCAATCTGAGGAGTAGTGCATGATTAAGTAAATACATTCGTTTATCATATAAGTTATCACTAAAGTAGTTTAGATTATTATTTAGTTTAATTAGCTAAAACCAAACCAAACCTCTATAACCATGATTTTACCTGCTTTCTATAAAATAAAAATACAAAAAGAATCTTTGCTCAACCCCATAGACCTTTGTTAGATCTTGATCGAACCTTCCCAACCTATTCGTCTAGAGAACGATAACAACTCCAGAGTCTTGCCTTACTATAGTACAACGGTTAGATACTCTACCTAAGGGATTGTAAAATTTCTTGTGTGAAGTCTTTATGAGACGTGCATCACCAATGTTGGTTTAAGTAGGTTATGTATAGCTTTTTCTTAACAAATATCCGTTAGTATCAACGAATTTAAAAAGTAACCTGTTGGACTTTGTAGAGCTGCCAACTCAACACTTGTCACTATCATTGTACAGGGTTGGGGGAGATTGGAGTATAACATATGCACCTTCGCCATTTTATATGACATCAAAGATGAAATCTCTTTACATCGAAGGTTACGACTATTTGGTCTTTGATTTAACACATGATGACAAAGTCCAGATACAGGTGAAGTTTCCATTTCGGCTGCGATGTTACTTCGTCAAATCTGGAAATACATTCCATAAAGATCAAATCAACTGGTTTTTAGATTAACATCTAAACCACATTTTGCTATAATATAAACATCATGGTTTTCTACATAAGCTATTGTTATGAACTTAAATGTATTCATCAGTTATCTTGAAAAGTAACTAAATTATTATGACTAACTGCAAATACATGGAGATAGTATTGAAGGTAGATTTTGTATTGGAACTCACCTTCTAAGCTAATTGAACAATTCATTGATTCCATAGGCAGACCACCTCCACTTTCTGATTGGATCATATCTGGTGTTGTTAGAATGCAAGGTGGAACAAATAAAGTCCATCGTGTTTGGGAAGAATCGGTTGCTCATGACGTTCCAATTTTAGCATTTTGGTTGCAGGTAATATTCATATGTCCTAAAACCATAGCAAGTCCGTTGCAAAATCAGTTTCTAGTATTTGAGTAACCTATTTCTGCATATGATTATGTCGAGTTAAATAATCAGTCTAATAATAGCTACAATAAAACTGAGTATCAAAAGGTTGAGACAAAATTAATCATGTCTACTTGTTTAGCTATGAAGCCTATGATAGTTTGCATAAATTTTACAAATAATCAGCATTTTCTAACCATTTAACACTAGTAAAAGTGATTATAACAACTTGAAGCAGCAAAAGAAAAAGCAAAAGCAAATCCAAACTCAATCTTTATTATTCTAATGAAGGAATATTTAATTATGAGTACTCACTATCACATAATAACTTCTAATACGCAAGGCCAAACACCCCTTTAGAGTAGCAACGGCTATGGAGCGGATTCCAGGCAGGAAGTTCCCTTCCTATCTCCAAACATGATAACAAAAATATTTTCCAAACCAATTCTGAACCAAGTAAGACGGCATTCTCTTTTCGAATATTGGAAAGTTAAAACCGCTAAATGATCAACTAGTTTAGCTACCTCAAAATACTCATTTTGCTCTCCCTCAAAA
>BQNB010193519.1:0-11530 GCA_026074375.1 Tanacetum coccineum
CCCCCCAGCTGTATAAGTGTCATGTTGGCAATCCTTCACCCTTCCCAAGTATTTTCGATGGCTATGATTGACTCCAAAGAAGCACAAAAGAGATTAAAGGCTGGGATTTGTTTTAGAATCCCCTCACACAACAAACACACTTTGTTTTTGTCTCTACAAAGAAACAAAGAAGAAAGAAGTCGAAAAGAAGAAGACTTTGGCTATAAATAGAGCCTTTTATAAGCCTTTGAAAAAAAACTAGTTAATCTTAGAATTTCTTTGTTTAATTTTCAGTTTTTAAAGTCATTTACAGCTTTTACTTTCAGCTTTGTAACACTTTCAAAGTTTTAATGCAAATTCGAAGTTTTAAGTCAATTTACAATCCCAAGTTTTAAGTTTCCTAATTGTGTCTTAGTATAAAAGTTTTAAGAGTTTTTACCATTCCTAGCTTTTAGGCCTGCTCTAGCTTAATTTCCTTGCTTATTTTTGTGTGCATTTGCTTATTAGTGTTAGTACCCAATCGTTCCTTGTCATATTCAAACATCAATCATCAATCGTCTCTCGATTTTCCATTCTAGCCTCGTTGGGACATAACGACCCGAGAACACTTTATACTGCTTCCGGTTTTATTGATCTCGTGGATCCTGATCCTTGATATATATTTATATTTGTTTACATTTATCTATGTATAAAAAGGGTTAAGTTTATGCGAGTCAATGGCTGTGGCAGAACTTAAGTCTCACGAACTCAAAAGGACTCTAAAAAGAGCTGGTGAAGCTCTGGAACCAGACACTTCAAAGAAGCAAAAGTCTACTGAAGCCCCCATTCCATCTGTGCCTGATGTTCCCCAACCACCAGTTGTTTCTTCACCCACATCTTCTGGCACAAGGAGGAAGTCTCTTGGCAGGAGTCGTATAACTAAGCCCAAATCTATACTTACAGAATTGGAGTTGGATGCAGATGATAAGACATTCATCAAGGTTGTTTCTGATGAGGACTCTGAAGATGAGGCTCCTATTATTTGGTCTGCGTTTGTTAGTTGGGTGGTGATCTCTACTCCTCTGGGAGACATTAATGGTCTTTATATGATGGATTAGTCTACCAAACATTTTACCACTCTAAGGGAGATCCTTCATATGGTGGATAGACAGGATCTATTGAAGTTATATAGAATGGTGGTCAAGTACTATAAAAATCATCCTGTTGCTGGTGCTAGATTGGTGTTATGGGGTGATCTTCAGGTGTTGATGGATTCTCAAGAAGTTAGTACGGGGTCTTTCGTTTAGAATAATCAATCTCATTGGCATATTAGAAGTTGGAGGCTGTATACTCTTTCCAATGTTCATGTCTTGGAAACTGTTTATGGAGAGGTGTTGTACATGTTTGTAGATGTATCTTATCCTCTCTCAGTGAAGCTCATGGAAAGGATGCTAAAGCACAAGTTGGAGATTGACAAGGATGTTGTGGGTAATGACATGACTACTGCTGAGCAATTGATTCGGTTCATCAAGAATCAACTTGCTGCTGCCCAAGTTTCTCCTGCTTGATCTTGGTACTTTGTAACTCTCTTGTATATATTCTCACTTTTTGCTGTGTCTAAACTGTCTTTTGTTATATCACTCTCTTTTCTGTAGTTTGTCTTCAATGGTTTTCACTTTTTGGTTTAGTAACACGTGTTTTGTTTTTTGTTTTTCTTACCTTAAAAAGCGTAATTTTGAAAAAACAGCCGCACCAACAACCCATCCCCCCCCCCCCCCCCCCCCCCCCCCCCTTGACAAGTTTTTGGTAATATGTTCAAATAAGTTTTGAGTCTTTGGTGTGCAAAGTTGTTTTTGTTTTAGGCACACATGGTCTATAAAGTAAACTATTTTCAGGGTTTGGGTGTTGGTTAACCACCACACAACAAATGGTGCTCAACTCACCATGTCTAACAGACAAGAAAGAGTTGATTCACATACCGACGGGTTACGGCTTTGGTGTGACTCTCAAAACGTTGTTAGCTTTAATAGTTTGCATCACAAACTCTCGGCGTCAACTCAACTGGCCAATGTTTTGAAGTACCTATTAGTTGTGATGGTTTTGCAATCCACCATGGGAGCAACCTTTCTGGGGTCCTAAGGATCGCCTAGACCACACGCAACCGGCTGTGTGGTAAAGTATTAAATTCCGTTTATGGCTGTCAATGATTTGCCAAATTTCATTCGGGTGTTTTCATATTCACAATGATTCATGTTCTAAGAGTTGGATGGTTTACTAATTCACCAGGGTGAGTCAATGATTCCACCAAAGGAATAGATAGCCCATGAGTGAGTAGCTATTGGAAAGGCTTATCAAATTATCATGTTGCTCGCTGAATGGGTTCCAAATGTGAAAGTCTGTTGCTGGTTCAAGATGTTCAAGATTTCCTGAAGGTTCTTCATTGTTGCTGACTTTTGATGTTCAAGTTCAACAAGGCTACAAAGACTTCACACTATATGGTTCTTGAAGGTGTTCTTATGAAAAATCATGATGCTGCTTTCTCTAGAGACATTCAGCTGATATGTGCAGAATTTTCAAGTATTCAAGTCAAGACTCACGCAGATTGGATGTTGCTGCAAAGTTGTTTATTTCAATCTCAAGGTTCAAAGACCTTAAGATCTATCTAAGAAACTAGAAATTAACTAAGGTCCAAATTCCAGTTTAGGGGAGGATTGTTAGGAATAATTGTAATACTTAATTTCTACTAGTAGGTATGTAGTTCCTACTGGTAGAGTAGTAGTTCCTACTGGCAGGTATGTAGTTCCTGCTGGTAAGGTTATTATCATAGTTAGTACTGGTAGGCTATGTTTCCTACTGGTAGTGTACTTAGTCCTGGTAGAGTCAAATAGTTATTCCAGGATAAGATTTTAGTTAGTTAGAGATGAGGATATGCATGAGATAAATTAGGGAGAGTCATGCATATTATTCTCACGTGATTTTAGGAGATGCCGATTAGGGTTTCACTACTATAAAAAGAACCCACGGCTTAGGGAAATGTACACATTCAGAAAACATAATTCTCCTTGTTAATTAATAGAAATCCATAGAAGGATCTTTTAGTTTTTATTAGTCATGTTCTTCTTATTAGTTGTGTCTATATTTCTCATAGACATTAGCTTTTCTAAGCAAGAGTCTCTCTTGTGTTTAGCTTGTGATTACATAGGTTATTCACCATCCTTAACATGCAGTAAAGATCTATCTAGAGTGGGAACCAACAATTACCAATTGCCAGACCTCTTTACCAAAACCCTTCCAGTGGATAGGTTTAACTATTTGGTTTGTCGCCTTGGTATGCGCAGTTTATCTCCACAAGAGCTTGAACGTCTTGCAAAATCACATTAATTCTTTGTACATATTTATCATAAAAACAAAATATAAAATTATAAAAGCAAAATACAAAATCAAAAAATTTAAAAATACCAAAAATAATCTTCTTTGATATGTCTCTCGTAAATCGATAACATTTACGCACCTAGAAATGTTGATTAATATTAAAACGGGTGTATAAATGAAGTTCGAGCGATAGTTTCAAAACACTTTCAAAACATGTCTCTTCAAATTTTCTCTACGACTTCTAAGTAAATGCCAGCTTAGGACTCGGTCTCTAAAGAAAGGAAAATGTTCATTTATGTACATTTATCCTAAACAACGGGAAGTTAACATCTTCTCGGTCTTGAGCATTGTCATACAAACACTCCAAGTTTGTGAATGCTCAAGAGAAGCACCAAGAAAATGATAATTAAAAAGATAAATATAAAATCATTTTCCTGTTGAGCATAATTTTTCAAGATATTTTCAAAAAGAAAATTCAAATTCTTTTAAAATTGTGTGCTCACAAACTCCCACTCCAAGTTTTCACTCTAATCTATTATTGAGGGGGAGTATAATAATAAGATTCATTCAGCATGCTCTCTTCTTCTCCCAAGACTTAGTTAGCTCATGTGAATTACTAAACATTAACTTGTTTTTAATTCACAAATATTTCCAAAAATTGTCAACACATATGTAATTTTTGAGAGGGAGAATAGTAATTAAAAAGTGATCAATAAAGCTTAATATGGATACGATTTTCAATCTATAAGTGCGTTCCCAACCTCGCATGTACAAAACTCTTTCATAATATGGTACATATGTGTAAGGGGAGCTTTTTTTGGTAACTCTGGAAACTCTCAATGTGTCTTAAATGATTTCTCGGACACGTTGTGTTAGGAATACGAAAAGTATCGATCACTTCCAATATAGTTAGTCGTAGCTTATAGATTAATCATTTGTAATGTTAGTAAGCTAACCAGGCCAAAGACACATGGAAAGCCCATAACTTAAGCCCATGGTCGGTTACAAGCTTGATGTATAAATACCCTCTCCACACATGGAGAGGGTGTTGGTTTTTCATTTCTTACACACACTTAATCTAATATTCTCTTCTTTGTTTCTCTCTCTAAGTGTTCATCCAACCACCTCTTTCTCTCTCTAAAACTCTCAACTAATTCCATTCTTTAGGTGTTAAGATATCTACAATTGGTATCAGGAGCCATGGGGTGTTTTTGAGGATTTTGTGTGCATTTTTCTACTCTTTTTAGGCGTGGTATTGGTTCGAACCTATCTAAAGGTTTTCACCTTTTGAGGGTTTAAAACCTTAAAGCTTTAAACTTTCTTCCTTATTTATCTTAGTTTAGGCTAGAAGTACAAGAAAATCTTTGAAAAACCACCAAAAATTTCATCTTTTTGAGTCTTTTTGGTTAGAAAAACATATTTGTACCAAGAATCTTGATTTCAAATTTTTCGTGTCAAAAAAGGTTAAATTTTGTGTTTTTAAGGTTCTAATAGTCTTAGATAGGTAATAAGTACAAGAAAAATAGGGTAAAAACGTTAAAAAGTGAGTCTTTTTAAGATTTTTGATTTTTGAGTTTCGAAGTGTATTGGCCGAATTATACGTAAGGGCGATTTATACATGTTTTTTTGGTCAGGCAAATTATACGTATTTGGTCAGGTGAATTATACATGTTTTTGTTCAGGCGATTTATACGTGAATTTGCAAAGGTGATTTATACGTTTATTTTGTTCAGGCGATTTATACATGAATTTGCAAAGGCGATTTATACGTTTATTTTTTTCAGGCGATTTATACGTGAATTTGCAAAGGAGATTTATACGTTTATTGTGTTCAAGTGATTTATATGTGAATTTGCAAAGGCGAATTTTACGTTTATTTTGTTCAGGCGATTTATACCTGAATTACCACAGTCGATTTATACGTAGATTTTCCAAGGGCGATTTATACATTGTATTAGGCGATATACATTTTCCTTTAGGTGATTTATACACTTTGCTTGGGTGATTTATACGCTTTCATTAGGAGAATTATACAGTTGTTCTTTGATTTGTAAAATCCCATGAAACTTGATTTCCCGGTTTTATCAAGAATTGTAAAATCCTGTGTATTCCAAAGACTCGATTTCATTATTCAAAACCTCACTTTAACACAACAACCTCCAATCACTGTACGATCATATTTTATCTTATCACATTAAAATGGATTCTATTATTCTACTTGGAAAAAAGAATACTCTTGTTGAGTATATGATACTCTCCGGTGCTGACAATCGTCCACCAATGTTGGACAAGGACTTGTTTGATTCTTGGAAAAGTTGAATGGTACTTTACATGCAAAATAGAGAACACGAAAGAATGATACTTGAATAAGTTGAAAATGGTCCACTCATTTGGCCTACTATTGAAGAGAATGGAGTGATCAGAACAAAGAAATATGCTGAATATTGCTGCTGAGAAAAATTAAAGCTGGATTATGATCGAAGTACCAATTTCATTCTTCAAGGTTATAGAATGATATCTATTTATTTTGAAATCATCATAGAAGTTGCTAAAGATTTATAGGGGAGTTCATTTTATGTAATAATTGTTGCTTGCTTTTTATTTTTTTTTTTGCAAGGTACCTCCTTTGAATTCCTAAACAAGGAAAGGAGTAGTAAACAGTATGACGCATTTGATAAGTTTACTCACATAATGGGGGAATCACTTCATAAGTATTACATGAGATTTACTCAGCTGATTAATGACATGAACATCTACAACATGAAAATGGAGCAACTTCAAGTTAATACCAAGTTCTTAAACAGTCTTCCACCTGAATGGAGTAAGTTTGTGATGACATCAAATAACGTCTATTTTATAGCATCATTTATCCCATGTAATTAACCCATATTGTATAATTATTACAAAGAATTGTTAATCGTTTGTATTTGAGAATTGCAGCAATTATGGAGTACTTAGTGAAGTTATGCTAAAAGGCACGCATTTTATAGCATAAACAAATAGTTCGAGAAAGTCTACTGATCTAACAGAAAATACGCCGTATTATTCTAAACCTACACGACATATCCAAGACTTTGACGAATCAAAATACCATTGCCTGACTTTAAAGAATACGTTGTATCCACATCAATGATACCCCATATATAATACTTTGGTCAACGAAGAAGAATCAACTGGTTTTACCTTAATACGCCGTATCCATCAAGAAGATACAGCGTATCCGTGCCTACACTTCACAAATGACCACAAAGGATTGGAGACCCAATACGCCGTATCCTAAAGACATCAATACGCCGTATTCACAATTTAGTAATAAAATATTCTGGAAGATATCAAACGTGGTCCTTACTCCAAGAAATCCCCAATACAACGTATCCCACATCGCTCGATACGGCGTATCGATCAATTTCCAGACCCTATAAATAGACGACCCTAAACTCAGTTTTAGGTATGCAAGTGAATCCCTAAACCACCAAGTCGACCAAGAGACGAATAAAAGAGCCTAGAAGGTCAGAAAAGAGCCTCAAGATCATAAGAAAACTCTTGTAATCTTCGCGCAACCGAATACGTGTTCGATTAAGGTTTCTTTATTTTAATCGTTCATATATCAAACCGTGTGTATTTTTACAATGACTATCTGCTGATACTTTTAGGTATCAACCATGATTATAAAGATCTAATGTTTGGTTTGTTTATCTCGATTGCTTAATTTATCATTGATTGTTGTTTATGTTTATCAATTTATATTCGTTTACGTGCTTAAGTATGTGACCTTCATTCAACAGGGTCTAGTCCTACATATTTAATGCGCTGCAACTTCGGTGTTGTTTGGGCGTAGGCTAAGAGTCTGGGATAGCTCTCCATATTGTAATTTATATATCTAGAATCACAGGATCACAAATATTGACCTATCTTTGCCCTTTGATTGTGAGCTTAGTTGAGCCATAAGGTGACCTTGGTACCAACGAGTATGTTCTAATCTATTGGTAAGGACTCGGACAGTGGACTACTAGTATATAAATAGCCGTTAAGCAAAATGTGGGTAAAGTATCCATGAGCTAGGGTTTATTAAAAGCACCATTATGAATCTCCTAGATAGATTATAATCAATAAATGCTTGATTTATGCGGATGTGTCTAATTGTGACAGGATTTGCGTGTCTAGGTCTTAGGAAGAAGTACCGCCTAAGTGTAGGAATGATATGCCCCTTCGAGATAAGACAATCATTGCACTATATAAACAAACCCGCGTTTTATTAGATTATTCATGGTTGATACGTTTTCCTTACATTAGTTCTTGACCGTTCCTCTATCGTTTGTTTATCTTCTTGTGTGTGTTTATTGCTTTACTTGTCATCAAAACCTTAGGTTAAGATACACAAAACCGTGCCAATATCTCAAGCTGAAACCCCCCCTTTTGCATTAGTTTTAGGTTTAACTTAGATAACTAAAATACTGATAGAATTAGCAATAACTGTCTTGTCCTTAGTGATGTCATCTACTTAGCATGATGCAACTCCATCTGACCAGGTACAATTGCCCGTTAAAGTGTTATTTTAGGCTTATAGTTGCATAAATAAATAGTAAACTTGATAAAATAAAATATAAACACCTAAAACGACACATCAAGTTTTTGGCGTCGCTGCCAGGGAGTGAAGTTGTTTAATTCTTGTTTTTATTAGTATTTTTAGTTTAGTGTAGTTTAGATTAATTTACATATTTATGTGTTTGTTTTGTGTGTTTGATTTCTGCATTGTATAATTTGCATATTGTGTGTTTGTGTGCATTATTACAGTTCGCTGTAACCTTTTGAGTCGAATACTCAATACAGCGTATTCATTTTCTTGGATATAGCATATAGATTTTTTCAAACCAATATAGCGTATTTGACTCTATCATCAATACGGCGTATTCAGTTCACTGTATATGGCGTATTAAGCTATTTGACAGTTTTCTTTCCTAGCAAATTTATTACAGGTTAAAATGGACGACCCCAATATTACTATTTAAGAGTATATTAGGCTTAAGGAAGAAAAGGCTTGAAAACGTAGTAAGGTTAACTGGGAAACTGCTAAGTATGGTAAGATCTAGTATGATGAAGATGTTCACGACCTCAGATTTGTTCAAACTGAATTCCCAGCTATAGCTTTTAATGACCAGATATCATTTAAAAAAAACTTTCTTATGTACCCACGGTAAGTTCTCTTAACAATGAAATTGACTTTAGAGTTTCGTTCGACGATTCCGACGATGAAGATTACACGGTAATTTTTGGACTCATATAAATGTTTTTCTTACAAAATAATTTTAGTGTTGAATTGATTAGAAAACGGATTCAGAATAATGATAATGAAAAAGTCAATATTGCTTCGTTCCCATCACCCGAGCCATTCGATCGGGTTGTTTTGTTTGACTTCTTAGTACCTTCTTTATGATTTTTAAGGATGAATTTTGAGCCATTGTTTACAATGATGCTCAAACATCTAAATCTGATTACTTAACTGAACAAACTTTAAACCCTCAACATAATAATGAATCTGATTTAAATAATGAAACATCATTTTTCGAATATGATGAAGTGGAACAAAACGTTTTGTACTTTAATGATCTATTCCCTTTCAACAATATTCATCCTGATGATTTAAAATCGGACGAGGACAATGATAATAATGAAATCGTATTGTTATAAATACAATATAGGAGGGATAATGTAAATAATTCTAGGTCAAAATATGCTTAGGGAAAAAGTCCCGATTATAATTGGAAAAATTTTTGATGAGGAAAAGCTTTGTCTTGGAACTAAATGTGAATATCGTTAACTTGGATTTATCTTTTCAACGGGAAGATGCTATTATGCTTTAATATGTGATTTATATGTGGTCGTTCGGCATTACGTTCGGACCCAATTGTTTTATATGGAGGATTAATTCGGGGGCAAGTCTAACTTAAAGTCTTTTCTATAAACATAAAGTGTTGCCGGGAGACAAACCCGGAATGTATTTTCAATTTTATTCGAGCCTGTCACCCAGACTGTTTTACGGCGTATCCAACCCAATGGATACGGCGTACTGACTATTTGGATGTTATCCAGTCTTTTTTTTAGCACAGTGTCCTTTACAACATATTTCATAATATGGACTACAGCGTATACAGGTATTCAATACGACCGTTATCCTGGGGAATGGTACGGCGGTATCGACTCTCCTGTAAGGTTTTAGGGTTTATATTTCTCAAGTCCAACCAATTGAATCACTGAGGATATATTGCACTTGTTTCCTTTATTTTACACAGGACCTCATAAAGGGTAAATGATATGAATAATGTGGAGCAATTTACAAATCTGGAGAGATCTTAATAAAGTGTTGGAGTCTTGAAAATCTTAAGACGGTGTTCAAAACAATCTTGCTAAATAAAACCCAATTACATGGAGAATCTACCGAGCATATTATCAGGGAGTTTTATTCTTAATTCTTTTTAATTCTCGTTATTTTAATGTTTTATTATACAACGAGGACGTTGTATAATTTTAAGTGGGAGGATGGAATTTAGAAAGTTTACTGTCCTATTTTTTTCACATGGAAATAATTAAAATGCTTATATTTATGCTTCAAATTTAAAAAAATTCAAGCATACTTTTGTAAAATTCAAGCATACTTTTGTGAAATTACTTGATACATAACCCGCACACAATAACCCTTGTTAGATATTGTGAGAATTTAGCCTATCCGTTTCCAAATGTTTACCCAAATTCCACAAAATATGAGTGTGCCGGTGATGTAGTGGACTTTAGAACTTGGCTTGGTATATCACTCGAGACCACAATAATGAGTATTATGGATTTAATTGGAGTAACTTGTTTACATTGGTAAATTTTTAGGATTACACCCAAAAAGCCTATCCATGTTGTTTATTAACTAACTACACCGGTTAGTTAACCTCCAGTTTAAACCCTTTTCCACTCTCATCTTTAGAGTGAAGATCCACTAGAACAACCCGTAGAGCCAATCCTTTAGGAACTACACCAATTATTTGTTTCGTTACACCCTTACACCTTAACCTACCCTGTTAGATTAAGTTTAATTTACAGTTGCTAGTTGCTTAAAGTGTAAAGTTTGTATTTCCCGAGTCTTGTGTCATTTTCTATCTTTGGTGCGGTTGGAAATTTGCACATTGCAAATGGGAATGTATATTATAGTCAAAACTCATGTGATTTTACTACCATCACAATTAATGGTGAGTCCAAAGAACGAAGGAACTATCGAAGGAATTATCCGGAATTATTATGATCGTGAAGATGGTGAAACTACTCCGAGTTTCGTATATAGTTAGATTGCAAAAAAAATTAGAAAAATCGCAACAAAAAAGAGAAGGAAAGTTTGAAGATAATCGTTTCGCAACTACCGAAGGAATTACACGAAGGATCGATTATTCGTTGATACAAATCGACGATGTAGAGTAT
The DNA here is from genome assembly GCA_026074375.1 of Tanacetum coccineum. Classification (NCBI taxonomy): domain Eukaryota; kingdom Viridiplantae; phylum Streptophyta; class Magnoliopsida; order Asterales; family Asteraceae; genus Tanacetum; species Tanacetum coccineum. The sequence goes on from BQNB010193519.1 coordinate 10,789, forward strand.
TGTATAAAGTGGAAGATATCGCCACTTGCCTTGTAAAGTATGTAAAGTATGGGATGAATGGGAAGTTGACCGTTACGGGAATGCCAACTTAGGTTGTTGTTTTTTATCTATGATCAAGACGTTGTAAATAGTTGTGTCTTTATCATGGTAACGGTCGGGAAAAAGTGTCTAGCAACTTGTATTTTAGACTTAATCTATTTTGTTAATAACCCAAAAACACTTTCACTTCACCATTGAAACAAGAAAAAAAGATAAGAAGAAAAAATGAAAAAATTTAGAAAGAGAAACAAGAGAGAGAAAATAAGATAGGGTTGATTATAAGTGTGTGAAAAACAAATGAGACCAACACCCTCTCCACACTTGGAGAGGGGTATTTATACCCTTATGGCCGGATGGGCTTTTGCCATGGGTCGGGTTTAATGTTAACTTAGGCCGGGCTTGGGATTACATTGGACCTTAGTCCAAAACGCGTATAATATTAGATCAATTAATGAGCTTGATCCCCGTTCTAGCCTATTACAACATTTAATTAAATAAAGACCGAGACCTAATATTCATAATGAACGAACTTTATTGTTCGACTCAATATTTTGAGGCTAACTATAACAACTCAAGAATTTTCATCAAATGCAAAACCTATGTTACTATTATCACAATTGTACAGGGAATTTTTTTGCTTTATTACATTACTTATATATCTCAGTATGTCATAACTAAAGCAGACAAGCTCACGCAACCTATC
>BQNB010193520.1:0-11530 GCA_026074375.1 Tanacetum coccineum
GCTGGATAGTTCATACAATTGAAAGAATTCAAAACCCAAAAGCTGAAAAAGACGCCTACAATGATGTTGATTTACTCATACTTAGAAACATCGATTTCCTTTTTGAAATGCCAGAAATCACCGCAATTGGAAAGGGCAAATTATAAAAAAGTGTATCCAACTTGACACCTTTATCTATTGTGTGTAGTGTACTAAATTTTTTGTTAAAGTGTCAATAAACTTTTGAATTTCGACTATTGTATGTATTTTATGACCATTTTACCCTTATGTTTCTAAACCAACCTATTTACCGTGAAGGGTAAAATGGTCCTAAAATACATACAATAGTCGAAATTCAAAAGTTTATTGACACTTTAACAAAAAAATTAGTACACTACACACAATAGATAAAGGTGTCAAGTTAGATATACTTTTTTATAATTTGCCCTAATTGGAAACAACGCCACCCTTTTTAACTCAGGTGTGGTGGTGATTGAAACATCTAACTGTATATTCAAGTTGTTGATGGATCATATCAACGAGATTGAATCATATAATGGCGGAGATCAAGGTTACTTAAACAAGATCTTCACTTGGTGGCATCCGATCCTAAAACATATGAATTTTCTGAAACATTTCTGGGAAGGCGACGAGGAAGAAAAGAAAGTAACGAAAACAAGATTGTTTGGAGCAGACCCACCGGTACTATACGTTCTACATTATCTAGGATTAAAACCATGGTTATGCTTTCATGACTATGACTGCAACTGGAACGTGGTTAAGATTCAGGAGTTCGCCAGCAATGTTGCACATGCAAGATGATGCATAAACATTGTTTGCTCAGATCAAAATAAAAGGCGGCATTGCAATAGGATAGACGACAAGCTGAGAAATCCAACTATTCAGATGGACATTGGAAGATTAATATAACGGATTCGCGTTTGGAGACTTGTTATAAGAGTTATTGTATCCGGGAGAGTATGCTTTGGCATTAGGGTGAAACAAATTAGACGGATAATTCAACGACAAATGTGTTAGGATCTTTGTATAACAGACTTAATTCTGTTAGTGTATTGTAGTTAGTTCTGCTAGTTACATAGTTAGTACTGGTAGAAGGATTATCATAGTTAGTACTGGTAGTGTTAAATAGTTAATACTGCTTATGTAATAGTTAAGTCTGCTTACGCAGAAGTTAGTTAGAGTTAAAGATATGCATGAGATATCTTAGGAAAGGATATGCATTATCTTTATACGCATTTTGTAAAGCCCATTAGGGTTTCCTTAGTCTATAAAAGGAACCCTAGGCATAGTTAGTAGATATAGTTCTACACAAGATCATAGAGATCAAATAGTAATCATAGTTTGTAATCTGTAACCTAGGCAGATTCAAAGTTTAATATAAAAGTTCTTTTGTGATATTCAATATTGTTCTTCTTAGCATTATTGATTAGATTCCGCATAATCAATAGTGTTTACTTAGTGTTTCATTATTGTTGCTTTAGAATTATCTAAAGGAGCAAACTCTTTGCAAGCTGAAGGTTAAGATCTATTCAGTAAATCGATCCAACACACAACAACAAAACCCAATATTACACTAATACCATCTTCATCATAATCTCATCCAACAATCAACAAACCCAACACAAATCCACTACACTCAACTAATCCTATCCTCCTTCCTATCACAACAAGGCTCGAACCAAAAATATAACAAAGAAATGACCTCAGTTTGTTCATTTTTAATCAATCTTTATAAGATTTCAGTGAACAAGGAACCACCATCGATCTATGTATAGCAAAGCTTTCTTTCAATATCTAAAAATAAAGAAAGAAATATAACAATTTTGTTATACTCTTTTCTTTGTTTCGTTCATAAGACGCAAAACATGGAAGAAAACCTATCCGAGACCTTGTTCAAACAAAGATCATGATGCTGAAAACTTGTGAAGTTCATCGTGGGTTGCAAGATTCCAAACTAGGTTGCAGGGTGTTCTTGGTTGAGATTAAAGAAACAGTTATGATAGAGGATTGAAGTGTATAAGGTTGTGGCTGCGTCTTTTATTTGATGGAGATGTAAATAAGAGAGGCGCCTGTTATAGTGTCTAGGGTTAAGAAATGAGAAAATACCTAGGGATTGTGTGTTTATAACTCCTTGGATTCTATCAAAAATAGACTGGGCCAACTGATAATTGAAAATGGGTTGCGCATGTTTTTCTTGAACTATCAACGAAAGTTTGGACTAGAATAATGCATATTGAATTTTGGGCTATACTGCTATAGGGCCGAATTTTGTTAACATTAGTGTTAAAATTGGCTTGAAAGTAATCATTTTTCGGATACACAAACATCACTTATTGCTTAAACGATCCTTATCAAAGATTAATGAAAACCATTCAAAAGGCTAGTTTTTGGGATTTAACCGCAATAATTATCTACAGGATGATTTGTTATCATTTATTTGAAGTTGAAATGGAATTTCACGGATGCGTGGTCTTATCATATCTTAAAAGTCGGGGTTGGTTGGATGATGACTTTAAAAGATAACTTGATTGAGCTTATAACCAGACTTCTCAAATCTAGCAATGTGTGATCTACAAATGCAGAAGTTGGTGCTCAATGCGCACATTTTCTATCACTTCATTAAGTTACATTATAGTGCTCAGTGTCTCAAATATTTAAGGATTTTTCAAGAGACTTAGGTCTACTTATACTTAAAAGAATTATGTTGCAGTATTCAGTATAAGTTTGGAGTCACATGGAGAGTACAAGACATAAGACACAAGTTTGGGTTATTTTACTTCAGCATCAAGTTTGTAATACTGAGTTTTCTCCATCAGTAGTCATTACCGATAGCTGACAGAATTGATAAGAGGTTGGAACTGAATTAGTCAGAGGGGAAAACAATAGAGGTTTTTTATCGGCAGTTGATTCTCATGGGATATTTTTATGCTTAACCAGATTTATGATACTTCACACATGGTCTTACTATCGAATATTCGGGCGTACACAAGTTATGATTATTTCGATGGTCATTGAATATAATCACGCGGAAGAGAGATGTCCTTGTATTATTCTTTTCATGCCTTCTTCGGACATTTTCTCTTTCAGTGGAATATTTCGATAGATTGCAACAATTAGGGGGAAGAAATGTATATATTTGAGACTTAGTTGACTTTGGTGTATACAACATCCGGGATTTAATTGACTTGGGGTTATAATTTCAACTTCTATGGGTTAATTTGTATGAAGTGTGTGCATACGTGAGAAGATCTTGTTAATTTCTGGCATGTTTTCCTGAACGGATTTGCTACTTATCCGCAATGAAGAAGTCAAATTTGTTGCTAAGTGTGGTTTACTTCATCTTCTACAAATTCCGATGTGTGCTTAAACTCCTATAGTTAGAAGATGTGTCAACTACATCAAAGTTTCATATTTGCTTCAAATGGTTGTATGTTTAGGGGAAGATGTTTCAGAAACTTCGACAAAAAGAAGTAGATAAACTACTTGAAGACATGTAGTATGAACTGGGGGGAAGTCAACTCAGTTTATACATATTATATTGTATTTTCTACAAGTGAAGAAAATATTTAAGCTGAAGTACGTGTTGAAGGCAACACAAACTGCAGATATCTTCAGCTTTGGAAGGACTCTGAAATGCTTTTATTTATATTTGTACTTTTAGGATACATTGTAATTAATCCCGTATGCCACCACATTAGGGGAAGATTATTAGGATTAAAAATGTGGTGTCATTATGGGAATTACACTAGTTTATTAGTAAGTTAAAACAAAAGGGCTATAGTAATTAGCCTAAAGTAGCCTTGTGTTAGATCTATAAATACCCTTCTAATCAACATTATAGGGGTGAAGCTCTAAATTGTAATTTCCATTCTTTTATTTTCTTTTTAATAAAACCTTTAAAATTGTGAAAAGCTTTCTCTCTCTCTACAAATGGCTTATTCTTATTTCGAGCTTCCTCGACCTCCCGAGATCATGAATCTAGTTTCTATCAATGGTAAATTCTAGGTTTAGGTTAGGTTTCATCACTTAATTAACTCTTTTGTTTTTTTGTTTAAAATGGTGAAAGATACTATTCATACTACTACGTCGATGTTGACACAATTAAAGTTAGATACTTTTTGTGTAGATTACCATATTCTTGCTAGTTTTGAACCAGAGTTACCAGGTCCTGGTGATACAATTAGAGATAGTCTAGAGGGTAAAATAGGCATATATACCTGTTATATAGAGTATGCCAATTTCCGCTTCCCTCTTTCTAAATTCCTTCTTAGCGTTTTAGCGTATTATCAAATTAATTTCTCCCATGTTTTAGTTATTGTTGCTGCTAAAGTTAGCCAATTTGAGATCTTGTGTCGTGTTCACGGGGTGTTCCCACCATTTCTTTGTTTCGTAAGTTTTATTGCAATTCCATCAGTAACGAATGGCTTTCTTTTGAGATGCGTAGACGTCGTGATACCCCTTGCTACTACATTAAAATTTTATATTCCTTAAAGAGGTGGAATAATTATTTATTTTGGATAAAATCTTCCGCAATACCCATCTCTATCCCATGGTTCAAGGGGGTTTCCATTAATAAGGACCCCCTTCGTCTGACGACACGGTGAACCTTGAACTCATGGAAGTTCTTAACAAAAAATGTTCAAATTTTTAGAAGTATCTCGAGACGTTCTTATGTGTAATTGGTTTCAGTCGGGTATACAATGATGAAGATATCTATCCTAACTTTTTAGATTCTAATGATGAGGGTAGGTGTTTGTCTATGTGTTTGCATTCTTGTTTGAATTCATGTATAGCAAACTAATCATTTCATACTTCTTTCTTTATAGAAATGGGATTATTTGACATCATCAAAACTTCTGATCCGTTTACGGTAAAGGTTTGAGAGAAGACTCTTACAGAAGGGGAGGTTTCCTTGCTGGAGGAAACTAGGGATCGGGTTATTCCTCCTTCTGACGAATTCATTACTATTGTTGATCATACCATTGCTGATGAGTTGAAAGATGCAGCCGGGAAAAAGGGAAAGAAAGGGTTGATTTTGATGGTGCAGAGCCTCTTGTAAAAAGGCTAAGACTACTCCTTCCGCTGCTCCTCCAAAAAATAATAAGAATCCAATACTGAGGGAAAAACACCAGCAGCAATGAAGAGACTTGTTACACTTGGCGCTTCAAAGGAAAAGATTAGATATGGATCCGCCTTGGATGCTACTGTTCCCTTTATTACGGATCCAGTGACTCCTTCACCCCCTCGAGAGTACCAACATGATTCAGATTCCAAGAAATGATGGGATTCTGGTACTCGACCTAATACTCAAAGGTTCATCATTTCTTCGGATTCCACTCATAGCGAGCCACTGAATGCTTTCCCTTTTGCTTCTTTGAAATCAGTTTCTAATCCTCTTCTGGAACAAAATAAAGCTATGACCGTGGCTACTTCACTGGTTTATGAGGCGGGTACTTTGTCGTCTATTCTGGACAATGCTTCTCCGGTCAATGATTTTTATAAGTCTCAGAATATTGACTATGTTGATGCCAAGAATGTGTATGTTCCTAAGTGGGGCATCACCAATGATTTTAAACTAGATCAGCCTTAGATGTGTCATAACTTCATTGATCATATTCCTCCTCATAGTTATTGGGCGTCTCTCTGAAATATGCCTAGTTTGAATTTTCTTGAGGAGTTCAATGTAAATATTGTCTTTCAAGCTTGCATGAGTTCTAAACTTTGACTCCGGTATGAGTATGAGATGGATCAGAGGGTTATGTTTGAGAAAAAGTTTTTGAAGAGGGAAGAGGATGTGAAGCGGAAGGATAAAGAGATTGCGAATATCAAGACCCATTTGGAGAATTTTGAGGGTGACTCCTTGGAGGTTGTTAGGCTCTATAGTTGTGTTTCAGAGTTAGGGGTTGCGGCTACTGCTAGGGTGGAGGAGTCTGCAAGTCATAGGGCTAAGAACGTTGAGTTAATTGGGCAAGTATCCGATCTTGAAGCCTTATGTGATGATTTGAAAAATCAGATCAAGGGTGAAGATCAGTTGAGGAAGGAGTTCATCGCTATGCAGGATTCACATGCTAACAGTTTTGAAGACCATGCCACAGAATTAGGTAAGAGTCTCACCACTTTAGATATTGATTTTGACAAGGAGCTTTTCCCGAACATGATGAAAGCGGTTTCCAGTAAAAGGTGGGTCATCATCCATGGATTCCGTCTTGCCTTTATAAAGTTTAAAGAGTCTTATAAGTACCAATCGAGGCTTGACAAAGCTATCTCATTAGCCATTAAAAAAGGGAATCAGCAAGGGCTGGAAGTTAGGCTTGTTCGTGGCAAGGCCGACAAGAACTCGAAAGATATTGAATCATATGATGCCTAGGCCGGAGCCAAGTTTCTGGCTGCAGTCAAAGATTTGGAAGATGTCCCTTTTTCCACTTCTAGGGTCGCTTGAAGTGTGCAAGGATTATTTTATTGAATTTATTATGTCTTCATTGACTCTAGAGGGAAAGCATGGTGAGGAGGATCAACATGCGGAGCACTGGCTTGCTTTACCGACTCGGGAATAACTCACGATCCCTGCCTATTATGAAAGGGGTGGCCCCTATACTATCAACCCTTGGGGCCGTGATATTCCGTTGTTCAAGGCTATAGATGCTTCTAGAGTCAGGGCTGCTGAAAAGAGAAAAAGGAATGCATCGTTGGATGTGGTTGCAGAAGCGATGGATGCTTCACAGCTAAGTTCTTCGGCTTTGACTATTGAAATGCCCGTGGTTACGACTGTAGCAACTCCTAGTATGTTTCCTATGAGTTCTGCTGCCCTAGGAGCTGGAATCATAGTTCATACTAAAGCCGTTGATCTAGCAAGGTCGGCTCCGGAAGTTGCTACCGACGGTTCTGTTCTTATAGTTTTCGTTTCCCAATAGCCTCTCATAACAGTTACGGATGAACGAATCTCCGATCTGAATGTTGATAGGGACGGAGTTCAAAATGACGATGACCCGTTTGACTCCTCCGTGTTGGATAAGACAGAAGACAAGTCAGGAGAGAATTTCGCTTCTATCTTTGTGTAGATTGTGATGGTTGAGCCCGTTTTAAATTGGGTGCTTTTCAATATGATTCATAACACTTGTAACTTTTAAAGTCTTTATCCTTCCGTATGCTGCCTCATGTGGTCGTACACGATATGATGTAATGGTTACAAATGATAAATATAACTTAACCATTTTTTGCTATCTTTTAATACTGCGCTTTTATGTTTTTGGTGATAGTCTTATTTATTCTGGGTATTATTGTTGGGTTACTCTCCCTTGTACCGGGCTTGCAATCCGTTAACGTACTTGAGTTAAATTTTAGGTTACTCTTCCTTATATTGTTTTGATCAATATAGAGTTAATTATTGGGTCGTACTCATTCACGTATGCAGAAAAAATAACATGTTCCGTAAATGACAAAGAATGAATGCATAGTATTTTGGAAAATTTGCGAAGTTATCTAGACTTCACATGATTCATTAATAATGATAAAACAATACATAAGAAATTAAATATGATAGATAATAGTGTCCCCGTCACTGGTAGTGATCTACCGCGACTACAAAAGAGGGATGCTTACAACTAGTAGCTAGATATAACATTTCTTGAGGTTCCGGACATTCCATGTCTGGGGAAGGATATCTCCGTTTCTGTTCCCTAGATTGTAGGCTCCTTTTCCTAGCGCTTCGACCATTTCATAAGGTCCTTCCCATTTCAGGCCAAGTTTTCTGGTATCTTCCACATGGCTTGCATCGTTGTTCCGATATACATAGTCGCTGGTCTTGAATGATGTGCCGCGAACTTTAGCATTGCAATATTTTTCCATCTTTGCTTTACTTTTTGCTTCTTGAACCAAAGCTGTTTCCTGTTTCTCTTCCAGTATATCTAAGTTAAGTAGCAAACATTCATCATTTTGCACCCGGTTTACCTCCACACATCTTAATGAAGGCATTATGATCTCGACCCTTCTGTTCTGTAAGTTAGCAAGAATGGAGTGTCTCTATTGCTTGATTTGATCATTGTGCGGTGTGCCTACAAAACATGATGGACTTCTTCAATCCATTCTTTGTTTCCTTTATCTCGCCTCACTTTGATTCCTTCTCCTAGGCTTAAGTTTTCTCTTTTAACTAAACCATTAGTTTGGGTATGCTTGATGGAAGCGAACCTTTGTTTGATGTTGAGCTTTTCACGCCGATCCTTAAAAGGGTTTTCCATGAATTGCTTTTTGTTATCTGACACAATTTCTCTTGGTAAGCCAAACCGGAAAATAATATTGTCCCAAACGAACTTCTTTACTTGGTTACCAGTTATGGTTGCTACCGGTTCTGCTACTACCCACTTAGTGAAGTAGTCGATAACCACAATGAGAAATTTTACCTTTACATGAGCTTCCAGGAATGGACCTGAGATGTTAATGCCCCATTTGAAGAATGGCCACAAAGAAGTGATCGGAGTGAGTTTTTGCTGAGGGTTTTTGGGTACTAGGTGGTGCACTTAGCAGTCTTGGTATTTCTAAATTATGTTACTTGCGTCTTTGTGCGTCGTCGACCAGTAGTACTCTGATCTTATTGCTTTTGCTACCACTGACCTTGGTATTGAGTACATATTGCATGATCCCTTATGGATTTCTCTTATCACGTAGTCCACTTGGAGTCGGTCGATGCATCGGAGCCAAGGCTCCAGAAATGATTTTCTATTTAAGACAACGCCTATCATAGCATATTGTCTTAATTTGATTTTCATGGTCTCATTTTTTTCCTCTAGTAGAGTTCATTCTATGAGGAAATCAAACAATGGTGTCATCCATGTGTATCCCTCTTCTTCTATCATGACAAATGTCTCTTTTTCATTGATGGGCTTCTCCTTGAGCATTTCTACCAAGACTTTTTTGGTTAAATGGGTGAAACTAGTAGAGGCGTTCTTGCTTATCGCATCTGCTTGCTTATTTTCGCTCATTAGAACTTGCTCAATAGAGAATCCTTTGAAACCGCTGATTAGTATTTTGGCTTTCTCCATGTATTGGATCATGCTTTGCTCCTTGGCTTCATACAACCCATTACCAGCCAGGAGTCCGACTTTTGCGGATATATATTTAACCCCCATCTGTTAGTTATACGTAGTCCAGCAGATAGGGCCTCATATTTAGCTTCATTGTTAGACACGTCAAACTCAAACCACAGGGCGTAGGTGAACTCCATTCCTTATGGGTTCTTGAGTATTAATCCAGCTCCGGATCCTTCTAAGCAGGAGGATCCATCTGTGAACAAGGTCTATGGTTTCGGGGTTTCTTCCCTTATCAGGATGTCTATGGCTGAAGGATCTTCCCCTGGTCTTTCCATGATGAAATCTACTATGATTTGGCCTCTTATAGATGTTCTTGGTCTCTAGGTGATATCGTGCTACTTTAGCTCCACCGCCTATTTTGCCATTCTTCTAGAGTTCTCTGGCCTTTATAATATTTGCTTAATTGGTTAGTAAGTGATGACTACAATTGGATGGGCTTGAAAGTATCTTCTCAATCTTCTTATTGCATGCAATAGTGCCAGCACAAGTTTTTCCATGGAGCTGTGGTTGATCTCTAGAGTTTGCAACGCGCGGCTGATAAAGTAAATTAGCATTTGTTGTGAATCCCTTTCCGCCAATAGCAATGCCCTGATTGCTTCCCTCGTTGTGGATAGATACATTATTAGCACCTTCTTAGGTTTAGGTGCTGTTAACATAGGTATTTTAACTATCCTCTGCTTTCAAACGCTTGTTCTGCTTCTAGGGTCTACTGGAAATCACTATTCTTTATGCACCTCTATAGGGTTTTGAAAAAAGGTAACAAATTTTTCACGGACTTTGACAAGAACCTATTAAGACTTGCCAATTTCCCGTTTAAGCTTTGTACTTCTTTTAGCGTCCTTGGCGATTGGAGTTTTATTATTTCTTCTAATTTTTCTTGGCATGCTTTGATTCCTTTCTCATTCATAACATGGCCAAGGAACATTCCCCGTTTCTCACTAAAAGTGAACTTCTTAGGATTTAACTTCATGTTTATTTTTCTTAAGGTTTGGAAGGTTTCTTCAATATCTCTTAAGATTTCTTGTTCCGTGTGGCTCTTTATGACTAGATCGTCCACATATACCTCCAAGTTTCTACTAATTTTCCTTTCGAAAGCTTTGTCCACTAGCCGCTAGTATGTCGCTCTGGTGTTTTTCAGACCAAATGGCATTTTGGTGTAGCAGTAAACCCCTTTGCTTGTGTGGAATGTTGTTTTCTCTTCATCCTCTTCTACTATTTGTATCTGGTGATATCCCCTATAAGCGTCTAGGAAACACTAAAAGGGATATCCGCAAAGGGACTCAACTTTCCATTTCAATTTTTAAAAGGGGATAACAGTCTTTTAGACATGATTTATTTAGATCAGTAAAGTCTACACACATCCTCCAGCTATCATCGTGCTTCTTTACCAACACCGGATTAGAGAGCCAAATGTGGTAGTGTACTTCCTTCATGATACCTGCCTCCACAAGCTTTAACACTTCTTCATTGATTGCTTTATTTCTATTCGGGGCGTGCCTTTTTTTCTTTTTCCTTTCCGGGAGGCTTCCTTCATGAATATTTAGCCGATGCTCAGCTATAGACCTTGGCACTCTGGTCATATCTGAAGGTTTCTAGGCGAACAAGTCGAAGTTGTTTTTTAGCAGATCACATAGCTCCATCCTTTCCTTTTTCCGTTAGGCTTCCGCTTATAAGTGATCGTTTGATCTAGGTATTCCAAAAGGATTGCCACCTTAATTCCTTTTGTAGCCGGTGTTTTTGACACAGGTCTGACTGCTGATTTTGAAATCACCCTACATTCCACCAGAGTATCTCTGCTGCTATGTAGTGTAACAAATCCTTTCGGCATAGGTTACTTAAACATTCAGTGATCTGTGGATAGAATGGCTTGGATTTTCTTTATTCATGGCCTTTTGATGATACTGTTGTAAAGAGATGGTGATCTAACTATCATGAAGTTCATCCAAGCACTTGCTGAGTGTTCCTTATCTCCAAGTGATACCAACAGTGATATTTGTCCTACGGCCAGGAGATTTCTCTGTTACATCCTAATAGTTGGGTCGTAGCGGGAATCATTCGGCTTTTGACTTCTGGATGAAGTTGGTTGAAGCAGTGCTCATACAGGAATTCTAAGGCACTTCCTCCGTCTACATACATGAGGTGTATCAGGTGGCCTCCTATCTCCTCTTGGATCACCATGAGGAGAACTTCCTCGTCATCATTTTCCATGGGCGGAAATGAAATTTTAAGGTTTAGAGAGAAGCTTAAGTGGTTTTTTTTGCCTTGTCACTCTTTTCCATGGTTGTACCATGAATACTACTGGTGCCTTTTCTTTACTGGAAGCTTCCCCTTTCTTTGTTGTTTTGGAGTGATCTCCTCATTTGGTACTTCCTTGCTTTATCTCTTTGACCCGGTGGGCAAGGTGACTAGATTTCACGGCTTCTTTGATTTGTTTCCTGAGGTGGATG
>BQNB010193521.1:0-11530 GCA_026074375.1 Tanacetum coccineum
AGCACCTTGTCATACCCTTAAGCTCCAAGCAAAACACCCCCTCGTCACCCTTGTCAAACCACACTCTTCCAACCTTCTAACACCTTGCTAAGCTACAATTCTAGCTACCCTTGGTCCCTACTCCACTTCACTTAGCCACCACCCTTCCAAACTTGGTCACTGCTCCTTTCTATACCCTATATATACACGCATACTTACATACACTCATAACTCATCATAAAAACTAAACACTCTCTCAAAACGATGATCTAGACATGCCATAGAAGAGAAGTAAAGATCTTTAAGCCAATTAGAAGCCCTAAAAGAGAAGAAAAGGAGTCCTTGATTCATCTCAAAGTGTTCAACCCACTTTCCACCATTTTTGACCCATTTCAAGCTTTTGTAAGTCTTCACATTGTTCTATAAGTTTTTGCCTTGTCTTAGATCCTTTATAAGCTCTTATACACTTCTATGATCACATGGAATCAGCCCATAAACCTCAAACCTACACGTTTGGTTTTTCCTAAAACCAAACGCACCCTAAAACCCTAAAAAGCTCTTTTCATGAACCCTGTAAGCTAAAAGCTACAAGCTGATCCTATAAGCTATTTCTATAAGCTCACTTATCACTTCTATAATCATTAAAACTAATCCTAAAAGCTCAAACCCATCGGGTTGAAATTTAAAAACCAAACGCACCCTTTTTAGATATTTAAGCTCATAAGCCTTTTTCACAAGCTATAAGTTTGTTAAAGCTTGAAAACTGGAAATTTATTTCTAGATGAAAAATACAACTATTATGAATTTTGGACTTAATTCGCAAATGGTTTCATGCAAAGGGGTATATATTATAAATTTATGAAACTCATAAACTAGAGGGGCTAAAAATGTAATTATCCTAAATTTAAAACCCCAATGGGCCTGTTTTGCCAACTTTTAAAATTAAGGGTTAAATTTATATAAAGTTATATATAAAGGATTAAAAGTATAAATTAATATATACCAAGGGTATATATTGTCATTTTCGTATTCTTAATGGTATAAAATGTAATTTTTTATATTAATTATAAAAATATATTTAAATATTATAAGACTCGATTTTATTAAAACCCAACACATTTATCGTTATCTATCATCGATCAAAACATTATAAAACAATTATGTTATATATTTAACCTAATTTATCATCCACTAACTTTTGGAGAAACATAAAAAGATAAAACCTTATCTTTTAAACTATAACGTATCACGTTACTAGGGAATTTCATGTGAGGGGTTTCATTTGGGTAGATGTTTTGACGAGTTGCTGGATTTACAATTTAAAGTGTCCTAGCTCCTCTATATTATGATAGCCCGAACTGTGTTACGATGCTTTCCTAAACTAATAAACTAAATTAACGTCAATGTTAAATAAAGCTTTGAAGTATAATCAAACTAAGACTTGACATATATTAACTCAGGTTGCGTGACAAAGCCGTTTAAACACCATATGAGTCACTTTTGACATCAATCAGATTTCCCTAAACTACGGTGAGTTCATAGTCCCACTTTTACATGTTTTCTAAACTCCGTGGGGAGATACATGCTATAAACCATGAATACAAGTGTTTTTTCAACTGTATGCTATCCTGATATATTATTGCCTAAGTTTGTCTGCACTGCCAATATTTCTTAATCATGAACCATTAGTTACTTACGAGTGAACGTGAATATTGTTAATAGATCTATCGGGGTGTGACGACTCCTGTTGGTGTGCCTATACTTTTGGTACCAATAGCACTATATTTGATTATAATGGGTAACTTTGGCAAGTTACCTTTCATGAGGGCTTAGGTTCCTCCCCAATGTCACTACGGTGATTTCATGTTAACGTGTTGGTGTCATGAGCTTAAATGCAATAATACTGTTTACTATGATAATTGTAAATGCAATTACAATTATTACAAACTATGGGTGTATAACAACGTAACCCACTATTGAACTTGTATTCAACTATTATAACTTAAAACCTGTGAATTTCACTCAACCTTTGTGTTGACTTTTAAGCATGTTTATCTCAGGTAACTGAGCATCTTATGGCACGGAGTGGCATTGGACATGAGGACGTCCAAACCTGTTATCATTCAACTTTATGTTTTGAAATGTATTTTGGGACCTCCGTTTGTAAAAACTCTGATGAATAATGAATGATAACTTATCTTTTAAAAACGTCTCTTTTGAGTCGTTTTCTATTATTGTGACTATGATTCATGAAGTAATACCCCAAATTAGCTTCCGCTGCTATATGTCAAATATCGGGGTGTTACAGATTGGTATCAAGAGCCGCGGTTATAGAGAACAAGGTTAAAACCTTAACTATAACTACTTTTTCCATCCAAGAAAGTCCTCCGTGCCACTGCATTTCCCGAATAGTATGTAAATGATACATAACTATTATACTATTATATAAATAACTTATGTTATTTTCCACTGGGTTGTTTCAGAAATATGTCTTCCAACACTTCCGACTATATCTACCCTATTATCGTCCCATCTGATGTCGATGTTGAGGATGCCTTTTCCTCTACAAACACTCCTAACTATACCAAGCAATGTTTTCTCACCCCCAAGTTATAAAACATTTATTCAAAACAAGTAAAAGAGTGGGGCTATGAACTCACCTTATGCGAATTGTGGATTAAAAGAAATCAATCAAGTGAAGACAAATCTCACGGTCCTAGCGACAACCTAGCATATAGTTGTCGTTTAAGAATGATGTACAACGAATAAATCTCTTTAAACGCAAGAGATTGATCATGCGCGAGCATGAGTAGACATGGGCGTACCATTTTCAAAACTTACTTTCTTTTCAAAACGTACTTTCGAAAATTATAAGTTTTGACAAGTCTCGACATTTTGAAACATCTTCAAAAATATTTCGTCTTTCAGTGTATTTCGTCTTTTAGTGTATTTCTTATTTTAGTGTATTTCGTGTTTTAGTGTATTTCGTCTTTTAGTGTATTTCATCTTTTAGTGTATTTCTTCTTTTAGTAACCCGACACACCAAAGTTGACTCAATTACAATAAATGTTGACCCAAACTCGGCACTTAACATCATTCTTCATTTTATCATTAGTTTGATAATAAAAGTATATTTTTCGACGCATTTATAAAGTTTATAAAATTTCAGCATGACCTTTCTAAAAATATCAACTTTCCTTTTTTATCCGTCTCGACTCGTGAAAGTATCAGTTTTATAAAAGTACGTCTTTTATTGACTTGAAAGAATATCCGATCGATGCGGCAAATATTGCAACAAATCCATTCTAAACCTAAACCTCTTTGACTTTCAATTTACACTTCCGATAAATTCAACATCTAACTTAATCCCTTCGCCAACAATATTTAAACTTACTATACGATAAATCTCAAATAAATGATATAGCCATAGTAATAACAATATATATATATATCAAAATAGCCACAACGAACTTTTAAACACAAAAGTACAACTACTTTTTATGTTCTTCCATTTATAAATAAAAAGATTAAACTTTGAGACTTGTAGTTTTATAGAAAAATAGGTAATGATTTTCACAACGATCCGCTTTGTACACCTTGTTCGGAATGATCATACGAATGCAAAAGTACAACTCATTTATGAAAAAGAAGAGATGACTTACAAGAAAACGCGACGAAAGATTATTAGAAACTAAGAACAACCAAAACGTTGTTTATAAACTACCCGGATGAAAACAATCAACCTCGAACAATATATCTTCAAATGGTTTGATCAAAGATAAAAAAGAAATGGATTTGTGTGTGTGTTTGTGGTTCGAACAAGAAAGAAAAGAAAGGAAAAGTATGTGTGTTTTTCTAGTGAGAGAATTTGCTAT
The DNA here is from genome assembly GCA_026074375.1 of Tanacetum coccineum. Lineage (NCBI taxonomy): Eukaryota > Viridiplantae > Streptophyta > Magnoliopsida > Asterales > Asteraceae > Tanacetum > Tanacetum coccineum. Next base: position 3,855 of record BQNB010193521.1, read on the forward strand.
GAATGAATGAGAAGTAAATGTGACTAGTTGTTTATATGTTGGCAAGAGATGAGATGCACCTAGACTTGGTGCATGGCTTCGTTCGACCGAGTACAAGGGGAAAAGGGGGACCAAAATGATCCGCGAATGAGAGGCTAAGAAGGACTTGTACAAGAACCATTTTGTAGGAAGCATGTTAACTTGTATCACAATTTCAAAAATGGAATCCCATGCTAGAGTGTGTGTGCATATTCGGTTGAAAGAGCAAGACCAAGGGGGGACCAATTGGTTTCCAACATTCTAGGAATGGTAGTGCATGCATATGAATTAATTTCCATAGCTTTCCATGCATACATGCATTAAGTTACTTAAACGATTACGTAAGCAACGAAAATGACTAACGACTTCACGAAAAACTATAAAATTTTAAATATTAATTAAAAGCGTAAAAACGCGTCCAATGACGAAAGACAACGATGAAATACAGTACGGTTCCCGGTGACGATTCTCAGATATTAACAGTTCGCTCCCGGTGACGATTTTCAGATAATAACGAAACAACTTCCCGGTTAAACGGTAAAGCTAAACGAAACTTTAAAAAATTCAAATTTCTAAATATAAATGGCTATTTTTTATTCTTTCCCCGTTGAAGTAGCTTTGTCCTCAAAGCTTAGGACGCAACCTCTGCAGCGGGTGCAAAGTATTGTGAAAAAGGTGCGGTATTTCATTTGCCATTTGGTCCATCATGTTCACCAGGTGAACTCAGGACCTCTCCTGGAGTTCCAGCGCACTTTGACAATCGGAATATGACTCTGCTTCAGACGCTTGACCTCACGGTCCATGACCTCGACAGGTTCTTCGATGAAATTCAATTTGTCGTCAACTTGGATCCTCATCCATGGTATCGCAAGCGGTCATCGGCCAATAGCATTCTCAACTTCAAGACGGTGAAACGAACTATAACTCTACTCAACTTCTCTGGAGGTTCTAGACATAAGGCAAAGGTTCCTACTTTGGCAATGGACCTTAAAGGTCCCAATATAACGAGGGTTCAGCTTTCCCCTTGCCGAAACGTATTACAAACTTTTCAAAGGAGATACTTTCAACATGACCTTATCTCCTACTTGAAACTCAAGGGGTTTTCGTCTTACAGGGCATAGCTCTTTTGACGATCACGGGCAGCTTGGATATGGCTCTTGATTTGAACTATTCTCTCGGTTGTCTCGTGGATGATCTCTGGGCCAGTGAGCTGACTGTCCCCAACTTCAGCCCAGCAGATGGGTGATCGACACTTGCGCCCATACAATGCCTCAAACGGAGCAGCCTTAATGCTGGTATGGTAACTGTTGTTATACGAAAATTCTACCAACGGTAAGTGTTTATCCCAACCTTTTCAAAGTCGAGTACACAGGCACGTAACATATCCTCTAACGTTTGAATGGTTCTCTCACTCTGACCATCGGTCTCTGGATGGTAGGCTGTACTCATATCCAATCGAGTACCTAATGCTTTATGTAGAGACTTCCAAAAATGTGAAGTAAATTTTCCATCGTGATCAGAATGATTGGTAACCGGGGGTACTCCAGGCGTTAGACGACTTCCTATCAGTATTGTCTCCGTCAATGTTTCAACGTGTCATCTTCTCTCTAGGCAAGAATGAGCAGATTAGTGAGACGATCAACGATTATCCAAATCGTGTCTTGCCCAGCGCTATCCTCGTAGTAATAGTCACAAAAGTCCATTGTTTAGTTCTTCATTTCCTTTGTGGGATCTCTGTTGAACTAACAACCAATGGTTTCTGGTATTCCTATCTTAACCTTTGCACATGTTAAACACTTGCTGACATAAGTGGCAAGTTTTGCTTTCATGTTAGGCCACCAATATAACTTCTTCAAGTCCTGATACATCTTATCCGATGTCAGGTTGATGGAGTACTTCGACTATGCGACTCAGGCATATCAAGGCTCTCAAAGTATCCAAATACGGAATCCAACTTCGAGTGTTTAACCATAACGTTCCGTCAGCGCAGTTCTAACTTGTTAATTCATACCACGAAAATCTTCGATGATGAAGTTCTCTTCCTTTTCAGGCTTCTGATTGAGCACTCAAATATGTCTTATGAGAAGGTTTAACCCCTATATCATAACCAAGCTCAACGCGTAGGAAGATAAATGATGGGCGCTTGCTTCTTCCTTCGACAAGGCATCAGCCACCACGTTCGCCTTTCCTGGATGATATCGGATCTCACAGTCGTAGTCGCTCAACAATTCTAACCAACGTCTTTGCCTCATATTCAGCTCCTTCTGGTCGAGAATGTGTTGCAAACTCTTATGATCAGTGAACACAACGCACTTGGTACCGTACAGATAATGTCTCCACATTTTCAAGGCAAACACTACTGCACCAAGCTCTAGGTCGTGTGTGGTATAGTTCTTCTCGTGAACCTTGAGTTGGCGGGATGCATAAGCTATGACCTTCTCCCTTTGCATCAAAACCGCGCCCAACCCTTTATGCGAAGCATCGTAGTATACCACGAAGTTCTCACTTCCCTCAGGTAAATCCAAAATAGGCGCACTACATAGTTTTTGCTTCAACAACTGGAACGCAGCCTCTGCCTTTTCTCCCCAATCAAACTTCACACTTTTCTGAGTCAGTTTCGTCATAGGTCTAGCGATTTTTGAATAACCCTCGATAAATCATCGGTAGTAACCAACCAAACCTAAAAATTAACGAATCTCGGTTGGTGTCTTGGGTGACGCCCAATCCTTGATTGCCTTAATTTTCGCGGGATCAACGTAAATGCCTTCACTATCAATCACGTGACCAAGAAATTATACCTTCGATAGCCAAAACTCACACTTTGAGAACTTGGCGTACAATTCCTCCTCCTTCAATAACTTTAAAATCAACTTAAGGTGTCCTTCGTGCTCCTTTCTGCTCTTGGAGTAGATATAAATATCATCGATAAACACAATCACGAATCTATCCAGATACGGTTTGCACACCCGATTCATCAAATCCATGAATACTGCCGGTGCGTTAGTCAAGCCAAACGGCATTACTTGGAACTCGTAATGTCCATAGCGAGTCCTAAATGCTGTCTTTAGAATGTCTTCCTCACGAACTATGAGTTGGTGATAACCAGACCTCAGGTCGATCTTCGAGTAAACTCTTGATCCTTGTAATTGATCAAATAAATCGTCGATTCTTGGAAGTGGGTATTGACTCTTCACAGTAAGCTTGTTTAGTTCACGGTAGTCGATACACATCCGAAAAGAACCATCTTTCTTCTTGACAAACAAAACTGGTGCTCCCCAAGGTGAGGAACTCGGCCTTATAAATCCTCTGTCAGAAAGTTCTTGCATAACTGATGAAGACAACTCTGTGCCATTTTGGATGGTGCAACTATACGGGATCTGTGCTACAGGTGCAGCACCAGGACTAAAGTTCGATTTGAAAATCAACTGTCGAGCAGGCGTAAGCCCAGACAAGTCCTTCTGTAAAGGACTTCTGGAAATATTCCGTACTATGGCACGTCCTCAAGTCGCTTCTTCCTCCGACTTTTATCACCCGCCTTCTTGGATGTAAACTGCGCTATGTAGACTTGTCATCCCTCTCAATACATTACTTCTGGGTCCCACGTAACAACATAATGATTTTCAAAGTACTTCCGCTGTCGCAATTATCACCTCGGATTATCAACACCTCATCTCCATAAGGAATACGGACGACCTTCTCGTCACAAACGATCAACGCGTGGTTACTTTGCCAACCAATCCATACGCTGAATGACGTCGAAACTACCATAATCTACGGGCATTAGATCTATGTCGAACGGCATGACCCAAATAATCCTAATCGTAACAACCTCTAAGAACGTATTTGTTATCTATAATTTCTTCAAACGCATAGTTCTAAACATAGCAAGTGGCAAGTTCTACGACATAACTAGTGTCTAAAGTAAAGGGTGCAACATCAAGCAAAGCGCTAAAGGTAGACGACACAAAACTTCTATTGGCTCCTGAATCGAATAACATAGAAGCATAACAGTTATTGAGAAGAAACGTACCTGTGACAACATTGGAATCAGGGTTTGTTCCTCCTCTACCAATGGTGTAAGCCCTTGTTGTAGCTTCGTTACCTCCAGTCTGGTTTCCAGTCTTGTTCCCAACTCGGTTCCTATGGTTCTGGTTTCTCAACTTTGGACATTCTCTCTTCACATGTCCTGGTCTCCCATACTCATAGCAAATAACACCTTGCTGATTCCCAAGTGGGGCTCTTTGCGTGTTTGGTACCGCAGCTGCAGATCTGCAATCTCTTGTCTGGTGACCAACTCTCTTACAATTATTACACTTCATTGTACATGGCCCTACATGGTGGTATATGCACTTGTTGCAGAGTGGGTGAGGTCTGGCATACCCTCTCTTCACATTGTTCCCAACCGTGTAAGCTCTAGCCACATTCTGCCCACTAACATTTTGCCTCTTAAATGGTGGTTGTTTTCCATGGTTATCCCTTGGGTTACTTTCCATCCTATCTTATTCTCAGCACTCCTTGCAGCATAACCCTGGAGCTTCTTGTCCATCAATTGGTTAGCAATGCGTATGGCATCTTGGAGTCTAGCCGGATTCGCAGCAATCACATTTCCTTGAATGTTGTCCGGTAATCCTCCAATAAACCTCTCTACTATGTCCTCTTCGTCAGGGACCATTCTAGTACACAACAAAATCAACTCCTGAAACCTTTGAGTGTAAGCAGTCAAGTCGTTTCCTTTCACGGTCAGATTCCACAATTCAGTCTCCATCTTCAGAATCTCGTTCCTTGGACAATACACCTCAGTCATCAACTTCATAAGTCCAGCCCATTTCATGGCATATGCAACATCAACACCAATTGTTCTCTTATGAGAGTTCTACCAAGTCAAAGCACTGTTCGGTAGTGTACATGTAGCATATTTCACTTGGTACTTCGGTGGACAATTACTGATATTGAACACAGTTTCCATCTTCTCAAACCAGCGGGTCAATCCGACAACGCCTTCAGTTCCTGAGAAATTTTATGGCTTGCACTTCAAGAAGTATTGGAAAGTGCACTCCCTAGCCGCTGGCATGAAACCTCCATTGTTCATACCATGATTCCCATTTCTGTTTCCATTTCCGTCTCCTCCATTTTCTCCATTCCAATTCCTGTCCAGTTCCATTTCCATTCCCTCCATTTCCATTTCCATTTCCCCCATTCCATTTCCATTTCCTCCATTTCCTCCGTTCTCGCCTTCTTGTTTATCCACATCCTCATTCAGGGGTTCAAGGGTCCTTGCGGCTTCACGAGCCTCCATCTCTTCATCTACTCGGCGGTTAACCAATTCCTCAAACTCCTCACGAGTCATAGACGCTCTAGATCGTGTGTTAGGCATCTTCCCATAACACAACAATATAACGCTTGGTAAAATTTCTAGGTAATGCGAGATTACTAACGGTATTAAATAAAATTTATGGTTAATCACATAGAAAATACACGATCAAAATACATATTCACGAAAATCCCATAATTGCATGACGCAAGGGCATAAGTAAATCAAATCATGACATCATATCATAGATAAATATTAATTTCATATCATCGAACATAAGTGATTACATCACAACGTTTCAAAATACTATAAATACGAGTTCTAACACTACGATTATCACTAAACGTTACTACTCAATGCTGCAATACTAACGAACATCTCTAAGAACGATAGCCCATGTACTTCCTAGCATATGCCTCAAGTCTACCAACTCTCACTCGATCATAAAATTGAAGTCGTCGCATCTGCCTCAACTCCCTCTGCATACGTGACATGCCGCGCTGGAGTCGGTTAACTCTCTGACTCTCAACACTCACGGTGCCTCTAAGCCTTATGTTATCCCTCTCCAACTCATCAATCCTCTTAGTCAAAGCAATAACTGCCAACTCAACCCCAACCATCCTATGTCCCTGCTCTCTCTGAACTCCCTCAATAGTTTGTATACGATGGACTGGGATAGCCTCTGTGTGATCATGATCCTCTAAACCACCAATCTCCCAATGACTCATACGTAACCTTACTGTTCCCTCTGGCTGTCAGGAATATCTCTGCATCGCAGAATGCGTAATCCTCTCAACTTGACCTTCAACTGGCCACTCGCACCGTCTCACTCTCCTCTTGATCAACAGCCTCAACTACAACTCTAGCATCAATCCCTATCCTAAGGCTCTCGTAAGCGATAACACTCTGTCAATTCTTTGCTGAATCTTGCTCAATATCCTGCTCTAAGTAAGGCTCATCGCTACCCCTGACAATAACATCATCCCTCAAACTAGTCTCTCTAGGATCAACTTCTACATCTGCCAAATAACCAGAATCCCTAATCCTCTTAGGCGATGGTATCAAATCAGCACGGACAGGAGATAGAGCTCCGAATATAAGTGGTAATGCAGGTACAGATGTCATAGGGGACCTACGTCTCTTGCGAGATGGCCCCGCAGAAGTACTCGGTAAATCGGGAGAAGAATGATCCTGCAATGAGTGTCTCAAAGAAGAATCAGATGAAGCATCCGAATGAAAATCTGATGATGCCTTTGATGATGAATCTGAAGAAGAATCTCAAGCTGAATCATCTAGAGAAAAATAATCTGATGAAGAATGATCGACAGAATGTCTCACATCAAGTTGCTGAATAGGTAACGGTCCAACCCTCTTCCTCGCAGTCATCATGTGTACCGGCCCATTAAGATGGTAGCGGTACAGTCGACCATGAGGAATAGGCTGTCCAGATGCTAGAATCATAACTCGACAAAGAGGTATGACAAGTGATCTCTAGGTAGAAGAGGTAATCTCAGTGAAAGGTGTACCATGGGTAGGTGATGGTGGTGTATCTGGTGTATCACTGTCTGTGGTGTCGTCAGCTGGTGATAAAAATGGTGAGATAGCTGGTAATGGTGGTATATGGTCTGATGATGGATCCTCAGATGGATCAGACTCTGAATCAGATGCAGGTGGGTAATTAGGAGATGCTGGTGTATAATCCGGGGATGATGGTATAGTAGGTGCTATGATAGGTGTCTCTGTGGGTATTACTGTAGTGTCAGTCTGAGTAGTGGGTGGAGTAATCACTGGTGTGGTGTCGGGAATAGTAGTAGGGATGCTACCGAAAAAGATAACTCGTCCAGCAGGTGTCCCTACGCTATCCTCTGATGAATCCAAAGAAACTGAGATAACTGAAATAGCCATGACCTGCATAAGCAAAGTTTATATAAATCATCTTTATATCAACCATGCATGATGCAACATATGATCGGGTGAATGGGTAACTAGATGAATGAAAAATGAACGAATGAATGCGCGGGTCATTGAGTACGGGATGATGGGATGAGATGAGAAATACTTATAGTAATATTAGATATACTTAGTATTTAATACATATATATTATCTACGTAGTATGTATACATAGGGTTACGTAAGGCACATAATCACGTAGGATCACATACTGGTTATAGTTCAGACCTAGTTTATACTACATGGTTCTCTATAACCTTAGCTCTTGATACCAATCTGTCACACCCCTAAACTGGCCCTGGACGGAATACGTGTCTGGAGGCGTGACGTTCCTGGATATCTCAAGTACAAAGCATAAAGAACGACCTCTAAGGGTACGTTTTAAAAATAAACACT
>BQNB010193522.1:0-11530 GCA_026074375.1 Tanacetum coccineum
ACCTGCCTAGGCCGATTTGACCCGCCTACGCAGTTTGTTGACCGCCTTTTGACCAAAACACCTAGATTGTATGTTTAGTTGAAAATTGGACACATTAAGGCATCTGCTTGTTTGTTTAGGGCATTTGTTTGTATGTTTAGTGTATCGGTTATGTTTAGTGCATCATTGGAGTTTGTTTGTTTAGGGCATTTGTTTGTTTGTTTAGGGCATCTGTTTGTATGTTTAGTGTATCCGTTATGTTTAGTGCATCATTGGATACATTAGGGCATCTGTTGTTTGTTTGTTTGTTTGTTTAGGGCATATGTTTGTTTGTTTAGGGCATATGTTTGTTTGTATAGGGCATTTGTTTGTATGTTAAGTATATCCGTTATGTTTAATACATCGTTGGACACATTAGGGCATCTATTTGTTTGTTTAGGGCATCTGTTTGTATGTGTAATGTATATGTTATGTTTAGTGCATCATCGGACACATTAGGGCATCTGTTTGTTTGTTTAGGGCATCCGTTTGATTTCCTGTCGCGTATGTTTAATTTCCATCTCAATGCCTAATCAACATAATAGTCAAAAGGGGAGAAAAATTACATATAGAGTAATTGGTTAACTTCATTTTTAGCATGTAAGTCCTTGCAAGGACCTCAAGTTTATTCAAAGAGTTGCTACTCTTTATCTTTCATTACTCGACACGTGCATTAACTTGTTGTAAAAACTTCTATAAGAAGATGAATTATCTTTTCCTTTTTATGTGCTTAGCTTTCATCCAATGGGTAACGCTTCGCCTAAAGTTCAATTTGTAATATGGACTGAATTGATAATGTTTTGAGTTCTTGAATGATATACGGCTTAGAATAATTATTGTGACGAAAGCATGTTAGACCATCTACTTAGAATGAGCAACACAACGGCAATCCTAAACATCACATACAAAACGAGGTATGCCACATTGAATGATCATCATGTGTTCAAAACAGTTTTATATGATCCTGGTATAATGAAAGAATATGGGAAGCAAAGTGATCACTATCTTACACTGAAGAACCAGACTTATCCACACTTCACTACCTCTAGCTTGCTACCCGATTCAAAAAACACTAATCTCTCCTAGCATTCTGATCCATGTTGTTTCAACATATATTGAACATGAACAACAACAAAAACCAATGAGTTACATAGATGATTAGAGGATTAGGGCATCAATGAGTATATTTAGGGCATCAATGAGTATTATTAGTGCATCATTAGAATTATTAGGGCATCTGTTTGTTATTATTTATGAAGATATTTTGTAGACTAGCCGAGTAGGTGATACAAGTTCCTGGCAATGAGAATCCTTTGATTCTTATTTCTTTTGCAACAAAGAGCTCTAAACAAGCCTATTTGGCTGCTGTCTTTTGATGACAAAACAAGCCATTTTTGGTAGGGTTTTTTTGCTGTGAAAATGAGCTATTTAGTTGGGGTTTTCATAGTCAAAAAGGCAATTTAGTTGTTGTTTTTTGTTGTCAAAACGTGTTGTTTGGTTGGTCGTTTTGATGTAATGACATGTTTGGTTAGTTAATGTGATTACTTTTTGTTTATTATAACCTTGCACAATCATATCATAGCAAGGTTTGGATTTTTGTTCATTTATTTGAAACATTATGTTTTGAATCTTTGAACTATTTGAGTTTACGTTTTGTTTATAGCTTGTACCTAGTGTAGGCAATGCATTTCCCTTATAGTGTCTTTAATAGGTCTTTGTTGCTTGGAATGCAAGGTGATTATGAAAAGGTCAGACTGTATTACATGGCATCTATGAAGGAAGTCAACAAGCCACAAGAGTTCATATTACGCTTTTATGGTTTTTTTACTTAATCTTAAATAGATCTTTCTAGTTACTTCGCTGAACCCTCTGTCTTCACTTTAGTTAATGTATATGGTTAGGAGCAAAGTATCTCACCTTAACTTTTTTTCTGAAATGTTCACTCGTTTTGCGATCTAGTAGCTCTCATTTTATGTATCTTAGGCTTTCTGATATTCTTACAAATCATAACTGTTGTAGCTTGTAGTGTGGACAAAAAATTATCCTCCTAGAAAGTCACATTTTGCTTATTATATTCTAGAATAGTTGTTGTTTCTTGTAGAAATATGGTTTAGAACCCATAAGAGTTGAAATGTCAAGTTGTAGTGGTGACTCTATAAACTCTTATGGAGGTACTTTAGTGCATCCGTTTGAGGTACTTTAGTGAATCCGTTTGAGGTATTTTTTAGTGCATCCGTTTGTATATTTAGTGCATCTGTTTGTATATTTTAGTGCATCCGTTTGTATATTTTTAGTACATCCGTTTGAGGTACTTGGTTATTATACTAAATATGTTAATTTTGATTATTTGTTGTCTGTATAGCTTTTGATATGAATATGAATTCTCTCTTTTAGTTATTAGATCTGTCTTTTTGGCGCGCGTGGTTTAGATCTCCTAGAAAATTAGATCATTTTCTGTTAGTATTGTTAGTGATGGCTATTCTGTAGTTTATAAAGTTTGTCATAGTTAAAACTAAAATTTTCATTATTTTTACTAACATAGTATATCTTTTCAGCGAGTAAGTTTGTTAGAAATACGAAAAAGTGTCGGTCACTACCAATATAGTTAGTCGTAGCTCGTAGTAAGTTGTAAGGTTAAGTTAGAAAGCTAACCGGGCTCAAGGCCCATGGATAAGCCCACTAGAGGCCCTTAGCCGGCCATTGTAAGGCATATATAAACCCTCTCCACACATGGAGAGGGTGTTGGTTGTTCATTTGTCACATTTTCACTAAGCTAATATTATCATTTTTCTTTCTCTCTCTAAGTGTTCATCCAACCATCTTTCTCTCTCTAAAACTCTAAGTGAATCAATCCATACTTGTGTTAAGATATTCTACAATTGGTATCAAGAGCCATGGGGTGTTTGTGTAGGTTTTGTGTGCGTTTTATCTACTCGTTTTACTAGTGTTTTTGGTTCGAATCCATTCAAAAAGTTTTCACTTTTTGAGGGTTTAAAAACCATAAAGATCATAACTTTCTTTCTTAGTTATCTTAGTATAGACTAGAAGTACAAGAAAATCTTTCAAAAACCATAAAAAATATCATCTTTTTGAGTCTTTTTGGTTAAAAAGAGGGTTTTGTACCAAGAATCTTGATTTCAAATTTTTCGTGTCAAAAACGTTAAAGTTTGTGTTTTTAAGGTTCTAATAGTCTTAGATAGTTAAGTTGTACAAGAAAAATCGGGTAAAAACGTCAAAAAGTGAGTCTTTTTAAGATTTTTGATTTTTGAGTTTCGTAGTGTTCAGGCGATTTATACATCCCTACAGGCGATTTATACGTATCTAATCCTTCAGGCGATTTATACATCTTCTTCAGGCGATTTATACGTTTAAGTCAGGCGATCTATACGTATTCATTCCAACAGGCGATTTATACGTTTAAGTCAGGCGATCTATACGTATTCATTCCAACATGCGATTTATACGTTTAAGTCAGGCGATTTACAACTTTTGTGAAGGCGATTTATACAATCTTGTGTGAAGGCGATTTATACAATTTTTTGTGAAATAATAGGGGAGGACGGGGAATTAATTTATACATTGTCATTTATAAAGGCGAATTATACATTAGTCTCTTCACATCAGGGGAGATTTTTTATACGCTTCTCCTAGGAGACTATACTCGTTTCGTTTAAGTGAATTATACGGTTGTTCTTTGATTTGTAAAATCCCGTGAATATTCGATTTCTCGGTTTTATCAAGAATTATAAAATCCCGTGTATTCCAAAAGACTCAAACCTCATTAATCAAAACTCACTTTAACACAACAACCTCCAATCACTGTCTGATCATTTTAATCTTATCACATTGAAATGGATCTAATGATTTCACTTGGACAAAAGAATACTCTTGCTGAGTACATGATACTCTCCGGTGCTGACAATCGTCCACCTATGTTGGACAAAGACTTGTAAGATTCGTGGAAGAGTAGAATGGAATTATACATGAAAAATAGAGAGCACGGAAGAATGATACTTGAATCAGTTGAACATGGTCCTCTCATTTGGCCTACGGTTGAAAAGAATGGGGTCATCAGAACAAAGAAATATGCCGAGTTATCTGCTGCTGAGAAAATTCAAGCTGATTGTGATATGAAAGCTACCAATATCATTCTTTAAGGTCTTTCTGCTGATATCTATTCACTTGTGAATCATCACAGAGTTGCTAAAGATTTATGGGTGAGAGTTCAGTTACTGATGCAAGGTACTTCTTTGACAAAGCAAGAAAGAGAATGTAAGCTATATGATGCATTCGATAAGTTTACTCACATCAAGGGGGAATCACTTCATACGTATTACTTGAGATTTACTTAGCTGATTAATGATATGAACATCTACAAGATGAAAATGGAGCAATTTTAAGTTAATACCAAGTTCTTAAACAGTCTTCCACCCGAATGGAGTAAGTTTGTGATGGATGTCAAACTAGTTAAAGATTTGCATACCTCCAACTTTGATCAACTTCATGCATATCTTGAACAACACGAACTCCATGCAAATGAAGTCCATATTATGCGTGAACGTAATCAAGATCCACTTGCATTCATTGCAAATCAGCAGATGACACCACCTCACTTCAACACTTATCAGTCTTATTACAACAATCCTCAACTTCAACAATAGTTTTCACCATCACAACATGGATCAATTCAACCCAATCAAAAATACTCATCTCGTTATCCATCACAAACTTAATTTAATCATTCATCCATTCCACCATCACATATATTTCAGTCTCAAATAAATCATCAAACCTTAACTGTTCCATAAGTAATTCCACAAGTTGCTTATCAATCACCTCAAGCTCATACACAACCTATGACTGAATCACCATTTGGAGACTTAGGTTTTGCTGTTCCTGTATTTTCCCCTGGAGATGATCCGATTGCTCATTTTATTAAGTTTGCTTATTTTTGCTAGTTCTTCAAAAGTTTCAAAGAGAAATTTTAAAAAAAAAGTTTTGCAAAAAGAGATGGTCACAGGATTCGAACCTGTGACCTCTTCCTTTCATACTCAACACCTCAACACACACTCTTAATACCAACTGCCCTGGGGTCTTTTTCATTTCTTTCTTTGCACCAATTAATATTTAACCTCCTTTTTTCAGTTTTGCTTATCATCTTATAAATGCTTATTTACCTGCTTATTTCAACTGCTTTTCCAAATCTTTTAATTTTCTTAGATTTTAATTAGTTCAAAGTACTTTTCATAATTTTTTCAGTTTTTTATAAGTTAGTTTAATATTTTTAATAATATTTGTAGATTAAATCTGTTTTTAATTCATAATAAAATAAAATAAAAATCAAAAAAATATAATTCTTTTTTCTAAAATTATTTTTAGTCATTTAGGATTTATAAAAATTAAATTTGAGGTTCCAGGGTTAAAATTTGATTTACTTGCTTACTTGTCGCGTTTTTAATTTCCCGTTAACTTTTTCGTGTTTTATTTTTAATTGTCTTAATTTTTGCCTGCCTTTACATGTTTTTGCATTTATATTTGTAGAAATAGGAAACCAAATCAAAATCTTAAAATATTCAATCACGCGATCACGAACTTAACCTCGATTTTTAATTCGCACCTCGTTAGGATACGACTCGGGAAGGTTTTGAATTTTACTTTTGATAAAAGTAATCTTCTAGAATCTTCGCGGAATACTTATCTTATACTATTATTGATAATAAGGTATTTTAGGTATATATTATATATCCTATTTTGCTTAAATCAACAAGCGGTTCTTATGGCCAACATTTCCAACTATGGTTCTGACATTATCTCAGAGGTACCAAATTCTAAAACGTATCTGAATGATATGGATAATCAAAGTGTACATGCATTGCAGGATTTTGAACATTTACCAGTTATGGATTTTACAGATAATGAGATATCTAGTGATAGCAATATCATTCCGTATTCTCAATATTTGCAAGAAACACAACAGGCAACTGTTCAAGATACTAATTTGCAGGCACAACAAGATTCAATGATTTTATAAAGATTCTTTGAAAATGAAATTGATTTAGAAAAGAAGATTGAGGAACTTGATAATATTGTTTATAAAGTGGGTCAATCTGCTCAAACAGTGCACATGTTAACTAAGCCACAAGCGTTTTATGACAATACACATAAACAAGCTCTAGGTTATCAAAATCCGTTTTATCTTAAGAAAGCTCAACGGCTAAAACCAACCTTGTATGATGGTGTTGTTTTGTCTAATACACATGTTGCTATGCCTGTGATTGATGATGAAGAAACATTGATTTTGGAAGAAGAGAGTCGATCAAAAATGTCTGAAAAAGCAAAAGATCCTGAAGTTATTGCAAAGAAAATTTCTCACAAACCTATCGATTATGAAAATTTAAATAGCTTAACTGATGATTTTGAAAAACATTTTTCTCCACAACAAGAATTATCGGCTGAACAAGCCTTTTGGTTTCATATACTCAATCCATCCATTGAATCTTCTTTCACACCACCTGTCATAGTGGAAGTTCCCAGTGAATTACCTAAGGTGAGTTTGGTGAATGCAAGCCTTAAAAAGCTCAAATTCCACCTCACCCAGTTTGACTCTGTTGTGAAGAAGAGGACCACACCTAATGCTCTTGAAGAAGGTGAATGGGGGTTTGAGCATACTAAAACTGTTTTTAACAATGAAATTATTCCATTTCTAAAATCTTTAAAAGACATCTTCAATGTGTTTGATAAAGATCTTCTAAATGAAATAACGGAAGTACAAACAGTTTTTGACCAAATGGACGCGGCTGTTCAACAGTCTTCAGTTGATAAACAATGTTTGGAAATTGCTAAGAAAGAAATTCTTTTGGAAAATGATCGACTCTTACAAAAAATCATGTCTCAAGATGTTCTGTTAACTGTGATAAATTCTATGTCTTGGAATAATGATTCTGTGAATATGGAAATGCAAACGTGTGATTCATGTGAAAAGTGTTTAATTCTATGTCTTGGAATAATGATCTTTTGAAAAATTACTCACAACTTGAAAAACATTGTATTTCTCTCGAAGTCTCAATGCAATTGAAACAGGAAGTTTTTCAAAATGATGAATCTTGTGTTAATCATAATGGTGTTGAAATTCAAGAATATTTTGAAATCAATGATTTGAAAGCTCGGCTACAAGATAAAGACAAGACCATTTGTAAGTTGAAGGATACTATTAAATCTTTGAGAGAGAATACCAAGGAAGAGAACGTTAATCCTGATAAATGTGATCTTGAGCCCATAAATAAGGAACTGGAAAATAGTGTGGCAAAATTGCTTTCTGAGAACGAACGTCTTTGTAATGAAATTAATCATGTGAAACAGGTTTTTAAAGATCAGTTTGACTCAATCAAACAGACACGTGTTCGTCATAAAGAACAAAGTGACTCTTTAATTAACAAACTGAACTTAAAATCTGTGGAAAATGAGGATTTAAAAGCTCAAATTCAAGATAAGGTTTTTGTGATAACATCATTAAAAAACGATTTACGAAAGTCAAAAGGGAAAGAAATTGTTGAAAATGTTGTTCACATACCTTCTGCCACCACTATTGCTCCAGGCATGTTCAAGCTTGATTTAGAACCGTTGCCTCCTAGGTTATTGCAAAATAGGGAAGTTCACATAACCTATCTTAGGAACACTCAAGAACAAGCTAATATTCTTCGGGAAATAGTCAAACAAGCTAAGGCAAAACAACCTTTAGATAGCGAGTTAGACCTTGCCTATAAGTATGCCACAAGAATTCAAGAGTTGCTTGTATATGTTCAAGATACGTACCTAGTGCTAAGAAGGTCACTGTCAAACCCATGAACAAGGTCAATAAAGTTAGGTTTGCTAAACCTCTCACATCCTCAAGCAACATTAAACAGGTAGAGTCTTCAAATACATCAGATTCTAACACACTTGTGTTGTCTTCTACAGGAGTGAAGTGTTCTACTAGTAATTGCGGATCAAAGCCTCCAGGCAATAAAAAGAATGATAGGATCTCGCAAACACCAAGTAGGAACAAGAAGAATAAAGTAGAAGCCCAACCTAGGAAAGTGAATAAAGTGAATCGTGTTGTTAAACCTGTTTGTGATGTTGATGTTAAGTATTCACTATCAAATGCGAATTCTGAAATTCTCTGTGCTTCTTGTAACAAATCTATGTTTGATGGTGTTCATGATAAATGTCTTCTTAATCTTATGCAAAATGGGAATAAACGTACTAAATCTGCTAGGAAACATAAAAGACAAAATATTTGGAAACCTACGGGTCATGTATTCACTGATGTAGGATTTAAGTGGAAACCAACAGGCAGAATCTTCACTATAGTTGGTAACTCGTGCCCTTTAACTAGGATCACCTCAACTAACATAGTGCCTCCTAAGCAAACCACTTCCCACTCAGATGAAATACAAAAACTAGAGATAAAAGTCTATAGTAGGAAACCCAAAAATGTTAAAAACATAGGTTCAAGTAAAATAGCTATGATTGTAGAATCTAAGAATGCTAACCACTCAGAACCCAATCAAATTTGGGGATCCACTGCAATAGATATTCCACCGTCTTCTTCTTTTGTCATGACAGGTTGTCCAGATTGTACTATGGTATCTAAACTCTGGCTGTTCGAAACACATGACAGGGAATCACTCTCAGCTCATGAACTTTGTCAGTAAATTTTTGGGTGCTCTTAGATTCAGGAACGACCAGATTGTAAGGATTATGGGGTATGGTGACTATCAGCCGGGAAACATTATTATCTCAAGGGTATACTACGTTGAGGGACTTGGACATAACTTATTTTCTGTTGGCCAATTTTGTGATGCGGATCTTGAAGTTGCATTTTGGAAAAACACTTGCTTTATTCAAAATTTGGAAGGTGTTGATCTACTTTTAGGATCCCGAGACACAAATTTGTACACAATTTCTCTTGATGACATGCTTAAATCATCTTCGATCTGTCTTCTATCCAAAGCATCAAAGACTAAAAGCTAGTTATGGCACCGATCATACTTTGAATAAGCTAGCTAAAGACAGTCTTGCATAAGGAATTCCTAGGCTTAAATTTCAGAAAGATCATTTGTGTTCAGCATGTGCATTAGGGAAAAGCAAAAAATCCTCTCATCAACCCAAAGCTGAAGACACTAACCAAGAGAAACTATATCTTTTGCATATGGATTTGTGTGGCCCGATGCGTGTGGCTAGTATTAACGGGAAAAGGTATATCTTAGTGATAGTCGACGATTACTCAAGATTTACCTGGGTCAGATTTTTGAAGACAAAAGATGAAGCTCCTACGGCCATCATCAAATGTATTAAAAACATTCAAGTTCGTTTGAAAGCCACAGTCCGGAATGTTCGAACAGATAATGGAACTAAATTTGTCAATCAGACACTTCGTGAATGGTATGAAAATGTTGGCATCACGCATCAAACTTTTGTAGCTCGCACTCCTTAGCAGAACGGTGTTGTCGAAAGGCGAAATCGGACTCTTGTAGAAGCTGCTCGAACTATGCTGATATTTTCTAAAGCTTCATTATTTCTCTGGGCCGAAGCTATCAATACTGCTTGTTACACCCAAAACCGTTCTTTGATACGCCTCCGATACAACAAAACTCCATACG
This sequence comes from Tanacetum coccineum, assembly GCA_026074375.1. NCBI lineage: Eukaryota > Viridiplantae > Streptophyta > Magnoliopsida > Asterales > Asteraceae > Tanacetum > Tanacetum coccineum. The sequence continues at coordinate 9,660 of BQNB010193522.1, forward strand.
AGCTTATGCAAGACAAGAAACCGGACTTATCATTCTTTCATGTCTTTGGTTCACTTTGTTATCCTACCAATGACCATGAGGATCTGGGTAAATTTGATGCAAAAGTAGACATTGGGATTTTCGTTGGTTACGCGCCTGCAAAGAAAGCGTTCAGAATCTACAACAGAAGGACCCAGATAATTACTGAAACAATTCATGTAACGTTCGATGAGCTAACAGCTATGGCTTCTGAACAATTCAGTTCAGGACCCGGGCTTCATTATATGACTCCTGTTACATCCAGTACAGGACTCGGTTCAAATCCTGTTTCTCAACAACCTTGCTTGCCACCAATAAGAGATGATTGGGATCGGTTGTTTCAACCAATGTTTGATGAATACTTTAACCCTCTACCAATTGTTGTTTCTCTAGTTCAAGAAGCTGCTGCTCCAAGAGCTGAAGTATTAGCTAATTCTCCTGTGTCAACTTCCATTGACCAGGATGCTCCATCAACAAGTATTCCTTCATTACAAGAAAATGAACAGTCACCGATCATTCCTCAAGGTTTTGTAGAATCACCTAAAACACCAACATTTCATGATGATCCACTTAATGAATCCCCTCATGAAGACAGAATTTCAAAAGGATCATCATTTAATGTGAGACAACTCCACACTCTATTTGAACACAGTGGTAGATGGACTAAGGATCATCCTATAGCAAACGTAATCGGTGATCCTTTTCGCCCTGTATCTACAAGGAAGCAACTTAAAACGGATGCCATGTGGTGTTATTTTGATCCCTTCCTTACTTCAGTAGAACCTAAAAACTTCAAACAAGCAATGACCGAACTGTCATGGATCGATGCAATGCAAGAAGAAATTCATGAGTGTAACACCCCCAAAAATCAGGACAACGCAGCGGAATGGTAACATTGGGGTGCTACTTCAGGGCACAAAACACAAGTCACGGAAAACGACCTCAAAAGAGACGTTTAAATAAATTTCACATTCGTTATATTAAAATCAGAGTTTACAAAGGTCTCACTCGTAATGTATTAGAAAACATTGTAAAAATGTTTATTTAGTGGTACTCAAATTATTAAGCGTTCAAAAATATATCCGCGCGACTCGAATGCTCCCAATGCTCCACTAGCAAATAATAACCTGAGAAAAACATGCAAAAACGGTCAACATAAAGTTGGTGAATTCATAGGTTTAAGTAAAAGCAGTGTTGAAATAATTTAAGAAATGTCTTTGTAAGAAAAGTAGCGTTACAGTATTTCAAAGTGTTATTTCCGAAATCCAAGTAGTGATTCGGTATATCAAGTAATGTTTAGTAGTGGACCACAAGATCGAAGTAATGGTGGACTAAGTACATATTTCGAAGTCCAAAACAAATAATGTAGACAAGAGAAACACATTCATCAAGTCTAAGTATATATTATTGCACTAAGCTCATGAACCCAAAGCCTTAACTAGTTTGTGCCCCAAATGTATAGGATGCTTGCCAACAACCTAAAAGTATTCTCAATGTTAAATGTACCATGGTCAACTTGTGACCAGAAATTCCAGGTGGGGATTGTCAGTCCTGATAGATCTATCCATAACACTTGCGCTCACTACATTAGCAATTAACAGTTCATGATTTGGTAAGGGACTTATATGGCAATGCGGTAACTTAGGCGGCAATGCGGTAACTTAGGCAACAATATTCAGGCAATAATCTGGATAGCATACAATTTAAAACACTTGTGTCCATAGTAAAACCAGCATGTGATTTCACCCCGTAGAGTTTGTAAAACAAGTAGATGGAAAAAGGGGCTATGAACTCACCTTAAGTGAATGAACGGATAGTGAATATTAAATAAGTGAAAACGTCACGGACAAGTC
>BQNB010193524.1:0-11530 GCA_026074375.1 Tanacetum coccineum
TTTCACCACGTTAGATCATTTCCCAGAAGAGTACAAGTGGAGAACTTGATTTGGTTTTCCACATAGCAGTTGCTTATGTGGAACACAGTTTCCATTTTCTTAATCCATTGAGTTAATTCGACAACTCCTTATGTGCCTTTGAAATTTAGAGGTTGGCACTTCATGAAGTCTGGGTAAGTGCACTCACGAGTAGCTCGCTCATTTCTCCTAACACCTGTTCTTGAATTGTGGTTGTCGACGCCATTCGTGTTTGCATCACGTGCTGCCAAAGCGGCAGTAATGCCTTGGTTAATCATTGCCTGAAGTTGGGTATTAGTGATAGATGTGGTGTTGGTTGTTTTTGGGGCTATGTTTGACCTCGTGGCTCTTTTTGGTGCCATTTTCTTCAATCACAAGAAAATATAATACCCGTTAGATTTTGTAAAATCATAACCATGACATGACATATGCACAATAAGTAAAAATGAGATTACATCACATAGTGAAATATACAACTAAATTGTAATCAACGAAGATATAACCAAATCGACATTCATTCACAACAAATTCGATTACAGACATGACATAATACCACTATTCCATATATAATTAGAAAACATACATGATTGGTTCAGATACAAAATGATCACATCAATTAGGTTACAAGATAAAAGAATATATACAACCTAAAGCTATACTAGCCGGGATTTAACCCGTAATACTTAGTAGGTTGTACAAAACAACTAGCCATAACAGAATCTAGGAACGGCTACCAGCCTCCTCCGGTAGCTCTAGCTGTGCAGGACCTTTGGCGGGTCCTTGCTGTCTCTCGAACTCTGCCATATGAGTTTGAAGTCTCTTTATCAGCTTTAGTGCCTCTGTGAGTTGCTTTTGCCTCCTATGATCTGCCGCTAGCATCTCTGAAATCACCGTCTGTCTCCTATGGTCTACTGACTGTAACTCTCTAATCTGTGACTGCTGAGCTAACACTATGGTACGTAGCGACATAACCTCTACACGCGTAAGATCACTCGCATCCATAGATTATCCCCAAGCCTCTCTAGACATCTTAGCCTCAGTCTCCATGAGTCTAGCAGTACGTGCATGTGCACGCCTATCTCTAAACAACATGTTGAGCCGACCAGCCAATAGCTGTCGCTGACTCTGCTCATCATCTAACCTCGTATAAATCTCATCCGTGTCCTGCCTAACCCTAGTCTCAAACGCTGTCATATGTCGACCCAACTCCGTGTCAGTACTAACTGGTGCCCCCTGTAGGGTCTCAACTATCTCATCCCATGAGTTGGTGATCCCATATCCAACATCTCTCTCCGGATCATGCCTGATCTCCCTATCCATAGTAGCTACAAAACCATAGTCTGCCCTAAGACCTCCAGCCGGTCTAGCAGCAGCAGCAGACGAGCTCTCTCCGACCTCGTATGCAGGACCAAGAGCGATACCTAACCTCTTTCGAGGTGGTAAGGTAACCTCGGGTCTGTCCTCTCTACGGTCAGTAGAGAGTAAATGCAAGGGTGGTGGTAATGGTAGTGAATAGGAAGTAGATGCGGCCTCGGCTCTCAGCCGGATCATAGCAGCTCGATAGCCCAACAGACGAATAGGACTAGCAGGTGGTGATGGAGATAACACAGGTACTGGTGATGATACTAGTAGTGGTGGTGATACTGGTAGTGGTGGTGATAGTATCGGGGGTAGTGGTGGAGAAGGTATCTAGGGAAGTGGTGATGACCATGGGGAGAGCGGTGATGATGGTGGAGTAGATATAGCGAGAAGTCTGGCAACCTCTGCATCGGACCATACTGGTGTAGGTACTGGAGCTGGAATAGAAATCCTAGCTGTCACACGATATGCAGGGTGTGGTGGTGGTGTGGCCGCAGACTCATCAGTCTCGAACGGCTCTGTCTCCTCCGCAGATGAGGCCTGATCAGCAACTGGTAAAGCAACAACTACAGATTCGATAGGAGCTGGGTGCTCCTCCTCCTCCTCCTCATCCTCATCGGCCTTGATGTCAACATCATCATCCTCATCATCCTCTAATGACTCATTCTCGTCATCGCCGTCATCTCCTCCATTGGCAGGATAATTGACAGGATCCTCCTCAGGGTCCTCGTCGTCATCCTCCTCTGGGTCCGCCTCAGGATCAGACTTCGAAACATAATCTGGTGACTGAGCAGTAGGTGAGGCGCAGCAGCAGTGGCAGCTCCTCGCCAGAAACCAACTCATCACTACTGTGGCATATACTCGGGGGGATAGCGGCTCTGGAACATAATGAGTGGAGGTGGTGAACTGTGGCTCCTCATGGCGATATGTAGTCATGGTGAGGGGTTGTGTGGGGTGGGATACAAACTCCGGTGATCCTATAATCTGACAAATCCCAATTGTACTGGATAATCTCCGTGTGTGTGGACCCTGATTCATCAGAGTGTGTGTGACCCCTGATTCATCTGAATCTGACATGACTGTATCTAAAAATCCAAAATAGCTTATATTAGTATTTAATATAAGACTCTTATAGTAATATACATTTATATCATAACATGTATATCAATCATGAATGCATCTAGTCTTAACCAACTAATGCAACAAGTAGTGTATGTATATATGTCCCGTGAAAATCCCTTTGTATGAATGCAATGTTTGAAAACGGTTATAGTCCAGCAAAAACATTTGACCTGGTTCTCTATAACCTTGGCTCTTGATACCAATCTGTAACACCCCCAAATTGGGTCGCAGCGGAATAAGGGTCCGGGGCGTGTTACTTCATAGATCAATAACACAAGATATATATAGAACGACCAAAAAGTCGTTTAAAACCGATACATTGGATTTAACAAAGTATTTGTTACATAAGCCCGAAGCTTCACTTGTTCACTTGTTCAAAATACAAAGATTTCTAGCCCATAACAGATATACAAAATGTAATGCGACAAAATCTTTAATGCATGATATCCAAATCAAAACCACCAATGTATCCCTTGCACCTCGTGCTTATTGACCTCCTGAAAAACATTGCTTTAAAACGTCAACAATAATGTTGGTGAATTCATAGGTTTGATAAATCGTATATTGTAGGACCACAAGATTTCCCAAGTGTATGATAATGCAACAGATGCAGACATCATATAAATGTAATTACGTTGCCCTAAGCTCATGACACTGAAGCTCGACATAAATGAATACCATATAAATGGCCTACATTGCCCGTGATGATGTTCTAACCCGCAACATCCTATGTTCGACATGGTATACGTTCGTTTGCCCAGTGATAGCTAATCACCCGAACGGGGATGTCAATCCCAATAGATCTATTCATAACATTCGCGCTCACAATCCAGTAACTGACAGTTCATGATAATGGGCTCAACTAGGGTTATCGCTACTTAGGCAACACGTAATCATAATGTAAAACTTATCCACTTGTGTCCAATTATAAAACAGTGCATGTTTCTCACCCCAAAAACTTATAAAACAAATCATGTAAAACGTGGGGCTATGAACTCACCTTGAGTGAGCGAATATCAAGTGTATCACAGAAAATGCGTCACGGTAATGATCGAGTGCAACCTAATCCAATATAGGTCGTATAAGTACTAATCACATTGGGTAACTACTACCATATATAATTCTATATAGCTAATCACCATCTAATTGTTTTAGTGAAATCATATTTATAAAGTTAAAACGTTTATAAATATACCTTTGGTAAAAATGACATAACTTTCACGTTTTAAACCCGTTTCTCGCGTTTCTTACGTCCACGTCTTCGTATTAAGATGATATATAAAAATATTACATTTTTATATTTTATAACCTTCTGATGAACAGTAATTACTGTTCATGACGTTTTATAAATTTAATTGTCGTAAAACCCGTAAACACAACAACTTATTCGTTTTAATCCCGATTTTAGCGATTCCTTCAAGCACGTCTTCGTTATCAAAATTATCACATTTTGATAAAGTGGTGTCTGCTGATGAACAGTAATTTTTACTGTTCATAGTTTATAAAATTACTTTATAAACTTTAATTATCGTAAACGTCGAATTTTATTCGTTTTAGCTCCGTTTTTAGTAATTCTTTCGAGAACGTTCTCGTAATTGAAAGTTCTATTTATTTATGAGGTTTACAAAAATAAATGTTTCTGTCATGAACAGTAACTTTTATAAAAATAGTTTTATAAAAGTATTTTTATACATTTTAAGTATATAAACTCGCGTAATTCATAACTTCTTCGTTTTTAATTGAAAATTTACGTTTCTTATTGTTTTGGAATCCTAAAAATATGTGTGATTTAATAAAAATACCAAAACTTCTATTTGTAGAATTTTTATAACAAGTTTTTATAAAAATTCTTTTATAACTCCGGTTATTATCGTAAAACTCATAAACTACGTATCTTTTTTGTTATTAATCCTTTTTTTGAGTTTCTTACCTTTTTGAAATCGTCATGAGATGTAGTATGTTTATAAAATATAAAATCCATGCCTAAAATTTCGTGCCAAAACAGTCCCTAAATATCCTTTTGAGTTTATTTATATAACTTTGTTTTTATATTCTTTTTAACTTCATAATTTACCACAAGTCCTTTGTAACTCTTTGATTGTTGTTTTTAAACACACAATAATAAAATATATAATATAATACCAAAAGAGCAATTAAGAACTTTCCTTAAACATGTCTACAAAGTTATTTATACACTTTTACTTATAGCTTTTTAAATAAATCATTAGAAACCCTAATCTTGCATTATCACTTTTTAAGCTTAACCAAGATTGAGAAACACTTATGTATACATTTTTAACATGATCTTACCATCAATATAACATGTGTATAAGTGTACCAATTCATAATCACAAGTAAAAATACATTTTACATGTTAAAAAGTATCCAAATGGTGATTTTACTACATAAATATCATATACACATATAATCATGGAAATGAAAAGTTAAGGGCTTTAGATAACCTTAGTGATGAATGATGATGAGGAAAAATATGTGCTAAACCCTTGTTAGACTTTAAACCCAAGCTTACAACCAAGAAACCCTAACTTTCCAAATGAAAACCCTAGCTTCCTTTCTTGCTTCAATACTTGTAAATGGTTAACCAAGGCTTGCAAATACCTTAGTATATCTTAGGAATGATGTGTGATGGCTTGTATATGTTGAAGAAAAATTTGTATGGATTTACTTGTAAGGGTGTTTGATGCCGTGGGCTATCAAGGGAGAAAAGGAGAGAGTTTTTGATCTTTTTACTAAGTGTTTATGAGTTGTGTGAGATAATACTTGTAATGTATGATGTATATATATGATGTAGGAACCCGATTAATACTTCACTTCATAACACGAAACACGAATCGAAGAAACTTGAGAGATGAGGAAAGTAGAGAGGATGAATGAGAGTTGGTATGTATTCTTGACCAAATACAATATGAGAACCTAACATTAATCAAACAAGCATCACACCCTCTCCATACTTGGAGAGGTGGTATTATATACTTAATACAAGAGGCTTTCATGCTTTTGGTATTTCTACGGGTCAGGCTTAGGATTACTTGGGCTTTCTCCCGATACACGTGACCGGTTAGATTACATTTAAGAGCCCGTTTACCCGTGTAGCCTATTACAACGTATAATTAATTAAGTGACCGAGACCTAATATAATGAACGAACTTCCATTGTTCGACTCAATATATTTTGAGGCTAACAATCTCCCCCGAAGTGAGTTCATTGTGACACTCCTTCGTGAGATCAATGAGATTGTTGTTGTCGTTGAGCTCTTGTGATCTTTGTCTCTGTCTACGTTGTAGGCTTGTTCCTTCATGCTTTGTGATCTTTGATCTTGAGCCTTTGTCATTGTCTTTTGACTTTGTCTTTGCGTCTGAAATCTTTAAATCTTTATTCTTTTGTCTTGATCGTCTTTGCCACCTTGCGATCTTGTGTTGAACAACATGCTCATATCTTTGCATCATCTTGAAAGCTTTTTAACAATCTCCCTTGATTGGACTTGAAATCTTTGAAGGAAGAATTGTCTTTGAAAACTTTGTGAGGGATGGAGTGTTGAACACACAATTTTGAAAGATTTTGAATTGTCATTGATAAATTCTTGAAAAATTATGTTCAACTCTTTGAAAAACACATGTTACAAGACTTATCTTCTAACTCTAAGGGTAAGTGAACTTATGCGTATACTCTCCTTTTCTTGAGCATAAAACTTTGAATGTCTTGCATAAACTGCTCAAGACCGAGAAAATTTATTTTCTCGTTAGTAGGATAAGTTATCTTTATAGATAAACTTTCCTTTCTTTGAAGTTCGGGTTATGTACAGATTTGCACATAAGCCATAAAATTAGAAATGACATGTTTTGAAACTGTTGAACTCTTGCTCGAACTTCATTTACATACCCGTGACAATTTTAATCGTCATTTCTAGTTACGTAAATGTTATCGATTCCAAGAGACATGTCGAGAAGATTCTTTTTGGAATTTTTGATTTTTTAATTTAGTATTTTCTTTTTTGAAATTTTATATTTTTGTATTTGGTTTTATAGGTTTTATATTTTTGTATTTTTCTTTTCTTCAAAAATATTTACATTTTGACATTTGATGAAATATCAAACAAATTCATTTGCCAGAACCTCCAGTTCTGCTGGAGTCAAACATCTCATACCAATTCATCTGACGAGATATTGAAACCTATCTTCTAGTAAGGCTTTAGTAAACATGTCAGCTAATTGGTATTCAATTCTGACAAAGTACAATTCAATCATACCACGTTTAACCTGTTCTTTGATAAAGTGGTATCGAGTATGGATGTGCTTGGTACGAGAGTGCTGCACGGGGTTGCATGAGATTGTTATGGCTGACTGAGAGTCGTAGTACAATGGTATTTTGTTGTAATCAAAGCCATAATCCTTAAGCTGTGTCGTCATCTACATTATTTGAGCACAACTTGCATATAACGCCATGTACTCTACTTCTGCTGATGACATTGCAGTGCAGTCTTGCTTCTTTGACATCCAGCTGACTAACTTATCACCTAGGAACTGTATTCCTCCAAAAGTGCTTTTGCGTGTATCAAGGCATCCAACATGACCGGCATCTAAAAATGCGGTTAGTTCAAAGCCAGAATCCTTTGGATACCAGAGTCCCATATTTATGGTACCCTTTAAGTATCAAAAGATTCTTTTAACCTCTTTGAGGTACTTTTTTGTTGGTCTTGTTTGATAACGTGCACAGTAACATACTGCTTGCACTAAGTCTGGTCTACTAGATGTCAGATACATGAGTGACCTGATCATACTACGGTAGTTTGTTTGGTCTACGAGTTTTTCCACTCAAGTCTGCATCCAGTTTAGGTTTAGTAGCCAATGGTGTACCAAGGCTATCACATCTTTCCATACCATATTTTTTGAGTATTTCTAAAGCGTACTTGTCCTGATTGATAAAGATACCTCGTGGGTATTGGTGGATTTGAAATCCTAAAAAGAATTTTATTTCTCCCATTAAAGACATCTCAAATCTACTGTGCATTAGTTTTTCAAACTTTTTAGAATATTTAGGGTTTGTACCAAAAATTATGTCATCTACGTAGATTTGCACAAGTATAATGTCCTCTCCATATCTTATCGTAAATAGAGTTAGGTCAATATTACCTTTAGTAAAACCTTTGGGCATTAGGGAATTTGAGAGTTCATCATACCAGGCTCTTTCTTAGACAGTAAACTTTCTCTGGATGATCAGGATCAACAAACCTATCAAGTTGAGCAACATAAACCTCCTCCTTCAGTGGACCATTATGAAATGCCATTTTAATGTCCCACTGGTAGATTGGAAAAGATTTGTGTTCAGCGTAGGAAACAAAAATCCGAACAGCTTCCAAGCGAGCGACTAGAGCAAAAGATTCTTCGAAATTAATACCCTCTTACTGAGCATATCCCTTAGCTACAAGTCGTGCCTTATTGCGAATGACAGTTTGATCTTTATCATTTTTGTTCTTCCATAACCACTTTAGATTGATGACTGTCTTGCCAAATGGTTTGTCAACGAGTTTCCAGACTTGTAGTCTATCGAATTAATGAAGCTCATCCTGTATTGCCTCAATCCATGCGGAATCAGCCATTGCCTCGATCCATGCGGAATCAGCCATTGCCTCCTTAATGTTTTTTGGTTCATCAGTACTCACGGTGAGTACGAACATACACATTTCAAGATCTGTTGCAAGTTGTCGTCTTGTTTGCACTGGCTTGGATGGATTTCCACGAACTTGTTCTAACGGGTGATCTTTAGTCCATCGGTGTTCAGATTGATGACATTGGTAGAATGTATGCATGCTTGAATTATCAACATAGCGAGTAGATGACTCAACTTCTTCACGTACCGGTGTACTAAAGATGTTGTAAAATTCGTTTTCGTCAATTTGTGCATCTACTGCTTGATCATTGTTTTTTTTCCTCAGCATTGACATTTGTTGTTGGAGTGATCGGTTTTGTTGTAGGTTGAATATTTATAGTAGGTTGTGTGTCTTGTTGTTTAGAATTATCAAAGAGAGTGGAAGACTTTGACATACTTTGATTGCCTGTAGTGAAGTATTCTTCGAACAAAGGACTGAATAGAAAATTTAACTCCTGTAATGACGAAACATTTGTGTCTACTAGAGGAGAAACATTTGGAACCAGTGTTGAACTTGATGGTTCATTGCTGTGGTCTTGAATGCCGAGGCTTGAACTGTTATGTTCAAACGTCATATTAGTTCGTTCAGAACTCGGATTTTATAATTGGGGCGCGGGGCAAGAGTTGTCATAATCTGACGCCTTCTGTCGTTGAGGAGTGAGGCCAATACTGTTATGTACTGACGTCATTATTTTTTTTATCAGATTTGAATTCCTTGAACCCCTGGTTTCTGAGATATCAGTCTTTTCAGCAGCCAAACTCTTAGATTAAAAGATGTACTCGCACTTAAGTTAAGAGTACTCGCACTGACATCAAGAGTTTGTATGCATTCATGTGGGTTAGAGATATCTTTATTTGAACCACTTGGGGGTTCACTGTCAACCTTGTTTGTGCTAGAGGTGAATATCTTTCCAGTAGAAACCCACCTTAGACCAACAATCTTGAAAATTCTACCCGTTGGTTTCCACCTAAGACAAGATCTAGGAGTCTTTGTTTTCTCATGCACAATGGAAGTCTTTTTAATAGAAAACCTATATCCTGTAAGGATATGTCTTTCTAGTTTTTTGGCAGTACTTATTTGCTCTACGGGTTTGTTTATGTTTGTTGTCTTATGGGATGGGACCTTAGCACGTGAGTTGACCTCATTCAGGAATTTTGTTACACAAGTATCATGATTTGCATTAAAGACACATTTCTGACATGTCGAGCAAACAAAATGTTTGGAGTCAGAAAAATTTCTAGAATTCCTAGAGTGTTCTGCTATGGGCACAATCTTTGTCGTTACACCACTACTCTTAGATGCAAGCCAATTCCTAGACTTTTGGTTATTGATCATAGGTTTTGGTTTGCTACCATTAATTGTGCTTTGTGATATAGCAGAAGGCATCACACTAGGTCTTGAATTCCTACCACTTTCTTGTGTCTTTTGCCTAACTTCCTCTAGATAGTGATTATGAACCATGTTATTTGAAGTAAATCTTGGCATGTTCTTTGAGCTATTTCTAGATGAGCCAGGAGAAATCATGTGATGAGGTTTTGCAAAGGCATATTCTATTTCCTTAGGCAAATAATGTGTAGTGACTGGTTTTGACAAATCATTTTTCACATTAACTTGGGAGGCAAATCGTGGTTTTGTAGATTTAGGTCATTTAGATTTAAACGCATTCATTTGTCTAACAACTGATTGGTTTCTGGGTGGATGTAAAATCGGTTTCCCCAAGATTGATGGCTTTGCAAAATTAGTATTCACACTATTTCCTGTTAAATTTCTTAACTCATTTTTAATGCTGCAATTGCAAACCCCTTTTCCTGAAGTTGAGCTTTGAATTCATCATTTTTAGCAATCAAAGAAGTTGTCTGTTGATATGTTTCAAAAGCTTTAAATTTATAATTACTGAAAATACCGATTTTATTATAGGGAAACACACGGGTAAAAGTATAACCAACGTATGTAGTATAATCTTTTAGGTAAGACCAGGCCGTTCCACAGGACTGGGTATTCTAAGAATAAGTTGATAATATTACGAAAAGGTACTTATCTTATAGACTGTCACAGATCTAAAGATAATAATTTGATTCAAAAAGTAAAAGACATGTTTGGTTAAGAAACAAGAAATATTATGGATAAACTTGAGTGATTCACGAATGAAATTATAATCGATTTAAGAATGTTTAATTACTTAGAAAGATTATCTATTGTTCATAATGAAAAACCCTTTCGGCCTTTATCTTTTATTATGAAAAATGCTTTAAGTGCGATTCGTGTTTGATAATGAATAATATAAATTTGCTAAACCAAGTTCATTAGACATGAGGTTTAGTTTTAAACCCTTTTGAACTTGGGTTAATGTTCGTTTACTTAGCCAATCCTCACAAGGCTAAGGTCTAGTTGTCATAGACAAACAACTTGGAAATCAATCACTTAACCGGAGTCTTTCGACCTATTTCCGGGATAAATGGTGATCAAACGAAGATTAAAGAGTCCAAGTTCAAAAGCATCAAACTTATATTATTCATATCAAAAGTTTATTCAAAAGTCAAGTTTGATCCATAATAATCATGTAGTTCTTAACCAAACATGTTAATCTACTCAACAATCATAATAACAACACATATAACAATCATGGTGAATCCAACATTCATATCATCAAAAGATAGAAACATGTTTTTACCAAATTTCAAGAGTAGAGGTTCCAAATCTTACAATGCCTTTCAAGAACAAGACAACAATTGACTATAGTAACACTAGCAACTTCAATTTCCTAGAACTTTTCTTCCTTCTCTACTCGAAAAGTGATGAAGGTGGTGGTTAACCTTCAAAACCTCCTTAGAACTTACTAAGACTACTAGACTTGATTAATGATGATTGAAAGATGAGAATGGAATGATTTTTCTCCAAAATTCATGCTCTATTTATAGTTGAGGATGGGTCTTCAGTTGCGGAATTAGGGGGAATGAAGAGTTGCACAATTATTGCAATCATTTATGATTTTAGGATAGCTGACAGAAAAGTGTGCCACACACAAGAAATTGTGCGCCGCACTTGGTGATTAAATAATTGGCATTCAATTTGTTTATAAGTACGCCGCACAAAATATATTGTGCGCCACACTTTGGCTTTAATCATTAACTCCTTTTTAATTTTTCTTCTAGATCCTTCATATAACATCCGTTAGTGCATTTAACTGGATTTCTTTGCATAGTTAGTCCTTTTCTTCACTATTGGTCCTGAAATGAATATTACATAACAAACAGGCAAACTTTGCAATATTACATGCGTTATTGTACATATTTAATGTGTTTCGAGGGATAATTTATGTATATCTGGAGCTTTATCAAATCCCCCCATACTTAGCTTATTGCT